>VXBO01001312.1:204992-262951 GCA_013400135.1 Rhinoptilus africanus | reverse complement strand
CTCCTCCGGCTTCTCCGGGAAGTCTCCCTGTTCCCCGGCTTCACCGGCTTGTGCATACTTTCTTCCACTCCTTATGTTTCTTCAGGTTCTAGAAATGTATTTTTGTTTTCATTTCCCGCTCTCTACTTCTTGTCTCTGCTTGCATTTCTGAGGGATGTTGGGTTTTTTTAAGCCATGTCATGTGTGCCATGTGTGCATTATTATTCCCCTTGTGCTAATGTTCACATACACAAGAGCTGATGCTTGCCAGCTAAAATTATTTGTTCACACTTATCTTTGACTGATAGCAATGATTACTTGTTATCAACCAGAGCTAATGCAAAGGGCATAAATATGATCCTCTATGAATAATCTCAAAAGTTGTGCAGTTGCCTAGTAATAGTGCCATTTGTTTTGCTTGAGCATGTGTGAAACTGTTATAATTCTTTTTTTCTTTTAGAGAGATTTTAATGAACGCTGTGCCCAATGTTCAGAAGTGAACTGGGGTCTCACTGATGGAGGCAGATTTTATTGCAGATCTTGCCACAATGTTAATGAGGTAAAAAAAAAAAAAAAAAGAAAAAAAAAAAGAATGGTTTATTTTTATTGTTTCTTGGGTTTATTTTTAGAAAATACTAGATTTCCTCCTTGGCATTAGGAGTCGAAGGCAGTATAGTGATGCTTCCTTTTTCGTGCTTGCCTTGACACTATAGAAAACTAATGTTCCTTAAAATCACAATTTAAAATGAGACATTTTAAGATGCTGTGTTGCTGTGGCTGTGGTACCGGCGTACTGTCTAGATGCCTTAGAGGTATTGCCTGGGTATTGCTGCGCTTCAGTACAGTACCAATGCAGGCAAACCCTGATGCATAGAATTCTCTATTTTTGCAATTTCTGAATGAAAAGTCTCCCTTTAGTTTAGGAAATATGAACAAGTTCCCCCATTGTGTTTTATGATAGGGCTATCTATGCAAGTTAGGCCTGGCTTTTTTCTTGCTAAGATATGTTCATGTTTTGCAGATAACTAGAGAAGTTGTAAGCACTGATTTTGTTTGTAATACAAGAATCCAGACAATCTCCAAAGGTTTAAGAAAGCCGGAAAAAACTGGTATGTATAAATTTCCTTCTGTATTTCGCATGAGTGGCTGTTCAGCCAGGGTTCACTTAGCCCATTATGTCTTTGACAGTGGACAAAGGCAGATAGCTAGGAAAGACTGTAAGAACAAAATACACCCCTCAAATGGTGTCAGAACCTTCAGTGGTCGCCCTTGGTGAATTCCTGAGCCACAGGTGACCTCTGTGAGCCTGGTGGTGGTTTTTTTTTGCATTGAACAGAACTTATTGCCACTTGATTTGTGGAAACCAGTACTCACTGAAGATACTGGTGGCATGCATTCAGATGTGGTGATCCCTTTGTTCCATCCTTGTGATGGCTATCACAAAACCAGAAAAGTTGTCTGTCTTTGTAAGTGAGGTATGATGGTGGTCCAGCTCTTAGACTGTCAGCCTGTCTTGCATTACAGGTACTTGGCCCTGTAACCTACACACAAACCTACATGGAAGAGATTTCATGCAGTTATAATAGCTAAACCAATGTTACGTCTTTTATCCAGAGTCACTTCGATACTTTTAATTTCCTAGTTCAGAAGAACAGCAGTCATTACGTATGATGATATATGCAGTAAGTGTGTTATGGTGAGGCTGCTGCTGGAACTATGTATGTATTCTGTGATGGCTGGGTAGATGTTTTACTGTTTGTGGCCTCTTTCAAAAAGCAAAAATGCATTACAGTGCATTACAAAGCATGGGGTTGGCTTTGTCTCTGATATGCTGACCTATCTTTCCTCTACTGTGGTGGCAGTGGAGCACTACATTCCTTTCAAAAGAAGAGTTGTGGGGAAGTGAAGGAAGGAATGAAAAGGGGAACAACCTTGACACCTCCACTTGCCTGTATTTCTCCTAAAGTCTGAGCTGTGTACCACTTCATGCTTTTTAATTCTCCTGTTAGGGGAGTCATTAGCCATCTTCTTCATTAGCCAGGCGTCTTAAGAAAGAAATCCTTAGCTTCATACAGTCCCTTCTGTGAGTGCAGTTACATTATGCTGTGGCAGCTTATTTTTATGCATTTATAGGAGTAAGCTGTATCTGTGGTTAACTGTTAAAGCCAGTGTCGTTGAAGCAGGACAGAAACTTAGGGCAGATAATTCCTAAATTGTTGAGATGTGATGTGTGATTGGAAAGAAAAATAGTGGAAAGAAAGTGGAAAGAAAATTGGAAAGAAGAACCAGGTGGAGAGGGAATGAAAAGGAAGTTGGGAAATGCTGAGAAAATGTCTCAAACCAAATCCAGCAGAAAAGGGGAAAGGAGTAGTAAATATAGAGAGGCAAGGGTGAGAAGTAAACGTAAAGCAGTCTAAGGGAATAATGAATAGACTGCAGAAGGCCAAGTCTATGAAATTCATGTAGTGCTGAGATTTGCTAGAAGCTATGAATTATCTGAGAAAGTTTCTTTCATTTAAATGTGTATGATTCTGTGGGAGAGAATGGTGAAGAATGTGGTGATATTGGTTGGTTTTTTTGCCTGACTCACCACCACAATGTGTTCCAGTTTTCTGTGCTCAGGATGGGAAAGAAATGATCATACTTCATTTTTTAATGATGGGTTTGCAGTTATTTTAAAACCGGTCACTTAACAACTCTCCACTCGATTACAAATGCTACGCTAGAAATTACAGTGAAATATATTATTTTTGGGAAATATGTGGAGAGAAGTGCTTGTTCAGTAGCTTTTCCTCTTGATCAGCACTCTGAATAAATGGAAGTTAATGGAGTATTTGATGTAGCTGGTCTATGCTCTAGGATCTGAAATTATTTGAGAGACATGTCCCTGTCCTGATACGAAGAGAACCAAGTATTAAGTGGAAATAAGTGTGCATAAGGTTAAAAAAACCACCCAGAACAGTACAAACAAACAAAAAAAATCCTTTTTTTTTTAACTTAGATGGAGGCTGTGAATGGTATGTTTGTGAAGGCTTTCAGCTCGTACTCAAGAAACAAGCTGAAGCTTTAGAAGCATTAGGCGTATGTCCACAAATGAAGGTATGTAGATGTCGGTGTGAGTTGTAGACACTGCCTATGTTACAGGAGGTGTTATTTTAAAAGATTCTAATTTTTAAAGTGAATTTAACAACTCCCTGTCTAAAAACACTAAGCATATGGAAACAAACTTGGTTTCTCTGGTAATTTTAAAACGTAGTTTATAAATCACAGTTAATAAAGTTAGAGCTGGAACATTATTCACATTCCTGAGTTAGAAATTACACTCTGTTCTCTCAGCAATTAATGATCTTGTAAACTTTGCACTGATCTCTATCCATTTGTATTTATCAGGATGAAGTTTTGTGCAATTTTTGGAGGCGTTACCTTCAGAAGACCAAACAGGCATATTGCAACATGTCAGCTGGAGAAACTGTCAAAGCATTATCAGTAAGTGAAAAGCTCAAATCCCATGAGATGTTTAGTATCTTTTTAAAAAGCAACAACAGAAACCTTATTTTTTCAAGCTATATATTTAGCTTGTATTAATGCCACTTCAGTATGAATGATGTCTTCTAAACAGGGTTCCATGTGTCCATTTTGTTTTTCATTTTTTTCCTGTTTCGAGAGACAAACACTTCTCTGAGTACGGAAAACTGCTTATTTAAAAATATTGCTTTGTCTTGGCTTAGATGGTCAGTAGATAGAGCAGAAATTACAATACAAAATGCATCATCAGCTTCCATCCTTCCCTGCCTGCTCTCTTGAAATTACTTATCAAGCTTTGGTTCTATGTATTGCCAAATTTTTGGTCATTGTAGCAGACTGAAATGCAGTGTAATCACTAGAGGTCTTTTTATCTTGAGAAATTCTTTAACAATACATTTTTGCAGGGTTTTCTTACATACCGGTGATTCATAGAGAAAGGAAAAATGTGAACAGTTTGAGTTTAAACTTCATTTACTGTTGATCTAGCATTTATCGTGCTTTATTTGGTTTCTTTAGATTGAAGCAGTAACTAACAGTAGTGAATGCAATGACTTATTTACAAAACCCAGGTGTGCGATAGCAGTACTGATGTGGACAGTGAACCGGAGGGACCAAGCCCTCTGCACTTGTTGTCTCTGTCTGAAAGCGAGGGGGATCTGCAGACTGATAGCAGCTTTGCCTCATCACTTAGCAAGGTCTCAGGTAGGAGCAATGAACTGAGCTATCTGGAAAACATTTTTGTATAGTTTTTAAAATAAATATATATAAAGTGTATTCATGTACAATGAATTGGAGGAACTGATTGGAAAGTGTAAACTTTTAAGTCCTGTTTGCCAATAGAGTACTTTATATTCTACCAGAAATAGAGTACTTCCCCCCAACCCCTACCCAAAGAGAATAAAATTGAACAGGACCTGGAAATACAATGGGAAATGCAGAAGGAAGTTCTATTTTATAATAAGGTTGTTCCATGCCTCCTATTTGGAGTGTGAGAAAATCGCTATCATATTTACAAAGCTAGATGTTCACGAACACAGCAGCTTTAAAGAATAAGCACTTGTTTAGCTAATAGCAGCACTGTCAGTCGTGACTTTGATGTTAAAAAACATGAGTTTGTTCTTTTGGGGTTTGTTTTGTTTTGTTTTTCCCGTCTCGTAGATATATTTAGCTTTCTAATTTTTTTCCTTGTAGTATTTTTGGTACTTCTGTATCTTTTGTCTCTGCATTCTTTTTACTACTTTCCCTATAACCCCTTCTGTCAAAAACCTTCTTTTAGCATTACATCGGTTTCTCCTTTCTGTTTGCAATATCAACTTGAAAATGCTTAAAATGTTTAGCATTCTGTAATTAAAATGTTATAGAAAAATGGAGTGTTTGGTGTTATTCACAAATGTAATGCCAGACAATGCTGCAATGTCTGATATTGGAAATACATTTCAAGGCACGTTTGAAAGCTTTTTTTTTTTTTCCATTTTAAACTTCTGATGGTTTTTCTTTTTTGCTATATTCTTTGCTTGCCTTTTCCATCTTTGTTTCAGTGTTTGATTTCCCCTGTTATATACTGTCCTCTTTGTGTCCCATTTCTGTTCTTCTGTGATATTGCCTGTCTACGCTCACAAGAATGCAGTCTTCTTTGTTCATGTTTTTCTCCTTATTTCATAAAGTTCAGAAATGGTAATAGAATGAGAAACTTGGATCTGCAGCAATTAAAAAAAAAAAAAATTAAAAAAGCCAAACAGAATTAGAGAGGGGAAAAATGGTGACAAAAATTTTTGTGAATATCATACGAGTACCTTTCATCCTTATATTTTAAAATGACAAAATTTTCAGGTAAAGGGTAACTATGTTTGTACATGTAGCAGATCTTGGATGTTACACATATATATATTATGTGAAGAGGAAAGAATTGAGTGAAAAACTTCTAGTAAATATATTCCATTGAATTTTCTTCCCCTTTTTGATGTTTAGAGGAACTCCTTTCTTCCTTGGTACCTGTTCCTTTTATAGTTATGTTTCTTAAGAGTTTTAGAACAGCTGGATAGTCTGAAGATAGGCCATAATTTGTTGTGTTCTTGGTCTGTTGTTACAGAGATTGGATTCAGCTTTAAGCAGTCTTTCCAATTTCACTAAAAGCACTTGAAATGGATTAAAAGTTCAGCAACACTAAAAGTACATTTTGGTGAAATCAGGCAGACACAGGAATTTTTTTGTGTAAATTTAACACAGGTAATACTAGGTGTGTTCTAGTTGATTATAAATTCTTGTGAAGGTTTATAGGTTTCCTTTTCAGTGCTGCTTTTACCAAGCTCTTATTGCTACAGACTGGAAACCTCAACACCCTTTTTATCCTAAGGGGCTTGCCCAGTGTGCAAACTTTTTTGTTGTTGTTGTTGTTTTGGTGTAGGGATAATGGCAAATTCCACCACGTATAGCACTGAAATGTTGCTAGAGAAGCCTATTAAACTCTTAAATTATTATATGCATGTAACTGTGTATTGTCATGCCTTGCATAAGCTGGAAGAAATAAAAGGAAATTGAATGCCATCATTAAGGCCACAAATATAATGAGGATTATTTTAAATGTGAAATTAATAATGAAGCTTCAGTCGTGAAGCTGCCTTTAAGCACAGGTATCCATGTAAAAGGTGAAACTGTTGACTAAAAAGATTAACTGATGTTCCTGCTTTTGTTCTCCACCACACCTCTACGTGATAGACCTCGCAGGGTGCTGTCACCTTGACCTTGTCTTAGTCTGTACAAGGCGTATGTCTGAGTGGTTCTTCAAACCTCCTGCCATGTCCCTAGTGCTACCGGCCACCGTTTTAGGAGCCAGTAGGTGGCATCAAAGGCTAATTCTGGCTCAGGAACACGGTATGTGCCGTGTCTGTCTTCATACTGCATGTCGGTGGGCGCTGGACCTCTACTGCTGGCCGCTGTCACCTGCCAGCATAACCATGGAGCTGCCAAGCTCTCTGAAGTTTTGAACTCTTTTTTTTTGCAGGCTGCTTGCCATGGCTCTGCAGCTCCCCTGGGAGCTGCGGGTTCAGCCCTCGCTGTTCCTGTCTGAACAGGTGAACAGTCTGTGGGGAAACACAGTTAGAAAATCTCTGCAGAATCAATGCTGATATTTTGTCCTGGCATGCTTTAAATACAAAACATTTTCATTCCTCCTAGCTGGGTCAGGATGTAGGGAAGAGGAGCATTACTTTTTCTTTTCCTCCTTCCCTGAATTCCCAGGTTTCACTGCTGAAAAAGGTCCTAACTCATAAACCACTCCCCTAAGTTAAATTTCTCCTTGCTGCTTCTCTCAGTTTTCAGTGATCTCTCTAAGGAAGTTTTTTTGTTTGTGGTTGGTTTGTGGGTTTTTTCCTACCTTCTTTACCATTTGCTATGTTTTTGTTCTGAAGGTGTTTTCTTTTTCATTGAATGTAGATATGTTGTTTTAAAAGAGTACTTATATTTCCACAGTTAGAGATTTTATGGCAGATGGTTACATACCTTAACCTCACTAAAATTTCTGCAGTGTAAATCATGTTCTCGTTAAAGTCCTGACTGTGAAGTTTAAAACTCTGTATTTTAATCCCCAACTCGAGGCATTGTTTTAAGCACATCAGATTTTCCCTTGTTTCCACACTGTTCCCTTATCTCTCAAATGGAAAATAGTGTTTCCAGCTCGTAAGTATGTTAGTTTTATATTGTACAGGAATTAGTGTCCTTCTAGAATTCCAGGTTTAAGTGTAGTTTCCAACAAAAGGCCTGTTTTGATGGGTACTAAAGTGAGTTTTGTCTCTCTGTGTGGTCCAATGTCTTAGTGAAGTAGCTAGTTTATAAAACAGGTTGTCTCATATCTTGGTAGATGAATAAATTAGAGATAAACTGTTTAGTAGAAAAGTACACAAGGTACCAAACTAATCAAAGTAATGATTTCAAAATGTTACTAGTTGCTGAACAAAGGTTCCTTTATCTTGTTTTCTCTATAGCATGGATTGTGTGTGTATCATATCAATTACTTTTTTTTTTCTTTTCTGTTTTTAACAGAAACCCAAGAAAGCACCTCTGTGTGCTCTGGATCGGTAGATGGTAGCTTGTATTTAATGAAAAACCGAAAGGAGAAACTGAGGATGACAATGCCAATGACCCTTTCATTTTGTTACATGGCGTTACTCTGGTTGAGAGAACCAATGACGTTATCTGATCTCTTAAGGTATGAAGGGTCTCTACTGAAATATTTGTGGCTTTCATAAATAAAACCTTTTTTTTAAATTAGGTCTGTACTATTGCCCAGAAATAGTGAGAAGTTCTCTCTATTTAGTTGTCTTACCTTTTCTTTGACGTAACTATTCGTGCTGCCGCTTTTGGAGAATATTCTCTGCTGTTGCTTGCAGTGAATCTCAAAGACCTGTAAGGGAGAGGGGTTTGGAGCTAAAGAAGTTTTTATCCTTCTCCTTCAAAATTTCTTAAGATTCAGTGGAGGTGTGTATGGTCACGCTTCTGCTATTTTTGCTGTTGTCAGCATGCCAGAATTAAATGAGTAAACATTCTCCAGGACTTACATCAGTGTCATCATTCAAACAATGGCAAGGGTATATAGTGATCTGAAAGGTAGCTAAGTAGCTTCATGCAATGTAGTTGTGCACAGAAATTAATACAGGAAATCCTTTTTTGCCTTCGTATCTCTGTATCTGTAATTATCGGAGTTCAGAATAATGTTCTAATAGTAGCATTTGATGCTAAATGGAGACCGTCAAACTGTTGCTGACAATGTAGTTCCCTTCTGCCGTCTGCCAGGCTATAAACACATTCCTTATTTACTTTGAAGCCTGTCAGTATTTAAAAGGCATTTGTACAATACTCAACACCATGCTTTAACTTTTGGTCAGCCCTGAAGTGGTCAGGCAATTGGACTAGATGTTTGCTGTAGGTCCCTTCCAACTGAAATCCTTAAGGAATGAAAAATAATTCAGCTTTTCTTGCTAGCAATAAATATTTTAAATCAGACTCAAATAGCTTAAATTCAGAGATTCTTAGATCTTCCTTGGAAGGTCTTTTTTATACCAATAACTGCTTTTTAACAAGTGTTGAAATACTGGGCATTTCTAAAATAATGGGGGGAAAAAATGTTGCTTTGCCAAAACTTAAGGAACAGAAAGATACAAGTAACTCTGTGTTGGCGATTCAAATTGCTAACTTGGACAAAATAAAGGAAAAACAGATTTAAAATGCAGTTGATACAGCAGATTGCAATTCTTTAACTTGTATTTTTCAAATATGTAACCTGTGAGATAAAAGGCAGGGCAATGAGTACATCATCCCCCACCTGTGGTGTGTGTAACTAATATTGCTGCTGAAAACATGATGAATGCAAGGGAAGTTGACCCCAGAGCCTAATCTGCCACCATGGCCTCCATCCCCTGGAGTGCCAGCTTCCACCTGCACTTTTCTAGCTTTGTACAAGCTTTCTGAGAAGGATGGGTGTTGAAGAACGCCCTTTTGCAAGCACTTTTCAAAAGGGGGGGGGATGTATGTCTCTAAGTACACTAGTTAATACTAGCTAATTTTTTTCTATGCAAAACAATGTTTAACCCTTTGATTTAGCTTTAGGGGGTGGCTGTTGCCTTCACCAGTCAGAATTGCACAGACCATTGCATATTTGCATAACTGGATAAGCTGTTGTTGCATAAAAGATGCTTGTAAAATATTCAGCAAAATGCCACAGCATTCAGAATTCAACATAGAAGTATTTATTGAGTGGATTAAGAAGTAGCAGAACTCAAAAGTAGGTTTCAATAGCAAGATTTATTCCTGGCTTGTATCTTCCTAAGGGAATTCTGTTGGAATCAGAACTACCATTGTATACTCTGTATTTTTGTCAATGATTAGAACATCAATATATAAATACTGCCTAATAATGCTTGTATATGTCAAAAATCCAAGTAGTAAATTACAATTACCAGGACAGAGCAAGTGGGTCACAGTAAAGAATTCTTGCTTAGCCCATCCTGTTTGGAGAGAAAAATGAATAATTAAATGAATAACTAAATATCTATTTTTGAGTTACTGTATCTTGGAAGCTGTTACTGGAAAGCATGTGGGGTCATATAAGACAAATACATCCTTACAAGTTTCTGTCTTAGTATGATGGTGTGGTTTAAAAAAAAAACAAAACAAAACTGTCGAAGTCAACCGTTAAGAGGAGAGGTTGATTGTGTTGTTTTTATATTAATGGTATATTATTGATTTGGCACTTAAAAAATCCTTAAGAGATGAGCACATTTGCTTGAAAGGATTTAGAGGAAACCTGAAAACAGCAGAAAAAGGGTGGAAAAGGAGGGGCAAAAAATCCAGTAGTGAATGTAGCACAGAAAGTCATAATCAGAAACTAATAATTGGAAATTGAAGTAAGATGATTTGAATAAGAAGATATCATTTCATTAGATACAATTTATGGGTGTAATACTTTTAGAAGTGGGTAAATTGGAATGATTCTGTGACTTCAAATACACTGAAAATATGAACTGAACTAAATGCAGAAAGTGATGTTTAAAAGAATGTCATTTGTATTGCAAAGTTTTACCATGATACGATAGTTATATAAGTCTGTAATTACATTATCATGTTTCCCTCCCTACCCTTAAGGTCTTTGCCTTTCACAAGTTTGATGAAGAAGGAGAAAGAATTTTAAATTGCATGTACTACCGTAAAATTCTTGTTTTCTAACTTCTGAATATTTAAGTTTAAAAAAATCAGACAATGTTCACAGTTTTGCATGCATTAAGATACACAGATCAAAATAGCGACAGAGCAGAGATGAAAACTATGCAGGGAAAACATTAAGTATTCAGCATTACCTTTTAAATCTTTATAGGCAAATTGTTTTATTTAAACCAGCTGAATTACAGTTGTACTTAAAAGTTCTGCCTTGTGTTTTTTTCTCAGTTTGGTTTTCTCCCTACCCTGAAGTCAGCTGACTCCCGCTCCTCCCTTGTGATACATGCTTAGGCATCATGGTAGGGCAATCTGCCAGCTTTTAAAGGATTTACAACACCAAAAATACGTTCCTCCTTGCTAGTTGACATACTTAGCAGAAAAACACTACAATTACCTCCTCTGACAGGAACATTTTGGTTTAAAAATAATATTTTTAACAACCTTCTTACTCTGTGCAACACATTAAGTCCTTTTCCATCGTGAATAGTCTCACAATGCTCCATACACTTTCCATTTTTTACCTAAATAGTAAAGTTGTTGGCTTTTGGAAAAATTTTCAAGATGCTGGACTCTGAGATTGTGAGAACTAATGCCTTTCAAATGAGGTTATACCTAGCTGTGCTGGCAAGACTAAACTTGTAATCAGTTTGTGGCATTACTGTGTGGCTTCAACAGATGCATCATTTCCTCGTAGTGTGCAGAGGACCTAGCATTTTTTTCATGCTTGGACCTCGCTAATGTATGCTGCTGCTGTAATTAAAAGCACATGGACTGGGTACTGTATCATCCAGTCAAGTTTTCAAGCACTTCACTGATACAGTGTAGTCTTAGAAGTGTTTTGATCATCTGTCTGTTAAATGAAGGGTTGGGAAGAACAGCAGAAGAAACTGTTCTGAAGTGCTGTTCCAAATCTGGGCTTTTGGAGTAAGTGTTAAAAAGCTGAATCATCGGCACATTGTATTCATAACAGGATATTTATGCTGTTTCATTTATTTTTAGAACCTCAAACCAACTGTTAATCTGAGAGGGAAGAGCATTCTTTTGCATGGAAACAGTAATTTCAAGCTAGGAAAGATGTCATTTTTTAAACAGTTGCAATGCTTTAACTTGGTACAGCCAAGTTAGTGAAAACTTTTTTTAAAAAGAACCAAAAAATGTTGATGGACATTGCTTGTCTCTTGCAGTATAAGGATGTGGTTTCAGCATCAGTTCAAGCTGAGCTGCTGTGGTCCTGCATAAACATTCTTGCCCTTTCTTCTGCCCTGGGTACTAGCATTCATCCAGTCTCTGCTATGTTAGTTGGAAGAAGTAGATCTGCAGAAAACTGATATTGCAAAAGAAAGTTTCACTGGGCATTTTGGCGCGGGTTAATTTGCTTCACTGCAGTCCCTTCCTGCCTTGTGCTGGCAGTAAAGTCCCTGCAGTCAGCTGAGTCTGGAAATCTGGCTGGTTGAAATCAAACCCTGGAAAACAAAAGACTGGTTTTCAATCTAATCCTCAGACTGAGAAGTCACACAAGTGCTTTTGTCAGCAGGGAGGAGCGTGCGGCAGAGGACTGCAGGGAGGGTGGGATTTCCCATTTCGGAGGCAGCAAGCTGTTAGGGTGGTTTGGCTGCAATCACCACTCTACCACACCCCAAGGAAGGTCTTGATTGTTTGTCCTCTTCCAGCTGTTGCTGTGCTGGCTCAGGAGGTTGGTGCTCTCGGTGTCTTGGTACAAGCTCTTCAGATCTGTCAGCTAATCGTGTGATTGCATCTTAACACGTGTCAGCCAAAGCTTATCATCAGCTGAGCCAGTAATGGGTCACTGTTGCTGAAGGAGGAAGGTCTTGCTTCCCTTCCTTCTCTCCTCCTGCCTGAGTGATGCACTCCCTTCCCTCTGATGCCTCTTGCGCTTGTTGGAACCATCTGTGAGCCCCACACAGTTTGTTAGGTGGTGGGAAACAAACCTTCTTTCTTGAAACAGGGTGATGGGCAAGCAAGGTTTTCCTGTTGTGAGTTACATTTGTGGAAGAGGATGATGAGCAACAGGAGCACAGAGACAGACCATGACTAGTTATGTTGAGCTCTTAGGTTGGCTCAATCCATTTTGTGAAGCCATCCCTCAAGTTGTAAGTTCTTCAATTTAGTGCAGCTGTGAATGTCACCTAAGGTGTTAAATAAGAGCAGGGGATTGGTGTGGTGGTGGCTTTTTAGTAATAGCTGTTGTTAAGTCCCATCTTATATGCGTATATATATATGAGAAATAGTCAAGAAAAATCTCAAATAATACTTTCAGCCACTTACTAAAGCCAGCTTTTAACAAAAAAATGCATTATTTGGGTGCAAGTAAAAAATCAATTATTTTGTAGTTATTAAATTTGTGGAAGAGGATGATGAGCAACAGGGACACACAGCCAGAGTATGACTAGTTACGTTGAGCTCTTAGGTCGGTTCAGTCCGTTTTGTGAAGCCATCCCTCGAGTTTTAAGTTCTTCAATTTAGTGCAGCTGGCTTGGACTAAAATGAGCGAGGGAGCTGTCATGTCATGCAAGCTGCTCCGCAGACGGGGCAGGATGGCAGGGACAAGCAACTGGTGCTGGGTTTGTATGAAAACCTCACTGAGTGTGTGGCCCAGTGCACATCTCCACTCGGGGTGGGGAAAGGCTGTTCGCCCTGGTTAAGCCAAACTACTGAAATTTCATGAGCAAAATGTACACCACACAGTTGGATTAGAAAGGATTGTGCAGCAACTTTTTACCTCCTAACTTAAGAGACTAATATGCAGAGCTTCAGAATAAAAAGCATTGGGCAATGTGATTTTTCCGATTGATGTTATTTTTCAGAAATCGTTATAAATGATGAGTTAATTCTTACTGAAGGAGCTGTGATTAAGAAACGTACTTTTTGTTTTAATCATGGTTTGAAATGATTTTTTAATTAAACTGAAAATTCAGTTAAGAATGTTTTTAAAAAAATATTAGGATGTAATTGTAAGTTTTGCAGTAACTAGCCTTTAAATAGAATTTTGGTCAACTTCAACAGATGTACACTACGTAACATGCAACAGGTGGTGATTAGGGCACAGGACTGGGAAGAGAAAAGGTGAGCATGTGAATCGCCATAGGCTCAGGAGGGAGGTGAATCCTCCTCAACAGTGGCTACTCTGTTTGGGAAGACGTTGTTCTGCCTTATTTTTGTTCCTTTTTCCCCTCCAGACGCATTTTGAATGGAAGTGGCAGATTGCTGTGCTTTGTGAGGAACTTGGTGTTTCTGCTTGTTGGGATTGGATCCAAATAGTGATTGAAGGGTTTAGGAGGTGCCCCGCGTTGGGAGCAGGCGCAAAGCCCAGCCTTGCCACCACCGTAGGGACCCGGGAGGGACTGGCAGAGTCCACAGACCAAGAAGTTACTAATCTACATAGCAGGATCCGAGGGATACTGTGCAGATAACGCAGCTGGCAGGAGAGAAAATGGTTCTCAGGTCTCTAATATTATTTAAAGAACAGGGCCTTCTCTCTTTGAAATGTTTAAACTTACTCTTTTCAACAAAATTGTCTGGGAGAAGAGGAGACAGAAAGGCAGTTCTAGCTTAGTCCTACAGGAGAGCAGTAATACGCCTTAATCGGGAATGAGAGCAGTGTCTGTTCCCGTGTGAGGATCCATGCTTGTTCAGTGCTTGCTTTGCCTGCTGTGAAGAGACAAGAGCAGGGGTTTGGTGTAGCGGTGGCTTTTTATTAGTAGCTGTTGTGAAGTCCCATTTTTTATACATATATATATGAAAAAGTCAAGAAAAATCCCAAATGATACTGTCAAACACTTACCAAAGCCAGTTTTTAACAACAACAAAAAAAATGCATTATTTGGGTGCAAACAATAATTAAAAAAAAATACTTAATATACAAACCCATTTTTTTTCATACCCAAATAATATTTTTTTAAAAAAACAAAACCCAGAATACAGACGTAATTAATGGACTTTCAGTTCTGTGTATCTGCTCATCATTCTGTGACCTCTCTTCCCTGCCGTGTTACCTGACTCAAACTCCTCCAGCAGAAAAGGTGTTTTTTAAAACTAAAATTTACTTAAAGCTTTAGAATTTTGAAAAAAAAAAAAATGCTGTACCATTCCAAGGTGGCTTAAAGCAGTTTCAGAAACACAGTAGCTGAAGAATGTGCAGAACAAATTCCATATAAGCGTGTTGGTTGTAAGCTTGCTGCCATAACATTATCATTTGTCAGTTGTACCTGAGCTTGAACTTAAAGGCCTGTTAAATGATTGAACTGGTTTTTGTCCTGTGGAGCATTTAGGGGTCTGTAGCTTCAGGTAGAATGGCTTAGGCAGTATAATACTAATGTTATTTCCAATCAGAAATTGATTTGTATATTAATTTTAGAATAAATATATGTGTTTGTTGTACTAAATACTATTTTGATTTGGTCTTCTTTTTTTTTAATGCAGGTTTGTTGCTGAAGGCCATATTCCATATCTGAATGTTTTTCAGCATTTTCCAGAGAAGATGAAATTATATGGACTTGATCTTAAGATCTTTTGTGTAGAGGTAATTTTTTTTCTTTTTTCCCTTTTTCTCAAAGGGAAAGATTAAAAAAAAAAACGAACATTGTCTTATGGTATTTTAATTTTTTTGGTCACTGTACTAATAGATTGATTAAATCTATTCTTATGTTGTAGAGTTCATGTTTCGCATTATTGGAACCTGTGCAGAAGCCAGTGCACTCTGACTCAGAGTGCTTTAATCTTTAACCAGTCTTATTAAGCTGATTACCAAAGTTAAACTGAAATCAATAAGTACTTGTGGAGAAAAAGATATTCAGAGCTGCTTTTTGGAACACTCAGAAGTAGGATTTGGCTTCATGACTAAGGGCAATAAGTTACCCTTTTTGGCACTTATTTAAAATATGTCTTGAATTTGTTTGTAATGCCATATTCTTTTCATAAAACACGGTTTAGATGATATCTTTTTTTCTGTTTCTTGCTGTACTGGTTGAAATATATCAAACCTAAAATCTCCATAAGGGTTTATAGCCCTTCTAGAAGCTGAAGGGTGATGGACAATCACCCTAAAATGTAAAATGTAAATTTCCCTTAGTTAAAGTTATTACGTATTGTGGTAACAATTGCACACTGGTGTTTTTGTTGCAGAAAAAAATTTTATTTTGGATTTTTGAAGTGAGCAAATAAAATCTTAGCTTTTAAGAGCAGAAAGCAGCAATTATGCTGACAGGAAAAGCCAGGTTTTTGTCTGCTGTAAGGTGTTTGTAGCCTGAGCCCTCAGTGATAATGTGACCATTCTCCAATATGTAGCTTATATTCAGCATGATGTGAGTTTTTCAGAAGCTAATGTGTAGCTTTATTTTTTTTAATATACCACTGCTGTCCTGTCTGGTTAATAATATTTATTACCTCAACTTTTAAATATCGGGAGATAGATTTAGTATAAAACTTCTTGATTTCTTTTTCTGTCTTAGGTCTTTCCTTAATAGATCAGGTTGAAATGTGGGTGTAAACTTTTTTGTAAACTCCTTTAATTCTTTGTCTCTCTGTCCTTCTTTGCCTCCGTCCTTTGGAGGTGATGTTGTCTCTCAAAAATTGTTATCCAGAACTTTTATTCTGTCCTGACTAAATAAAATAACACTCCACCCAAATCCTACAAATCACACAGATAAAACTTTCATATGAATTGCATCTGTGAAACTTGTGCCATGTCTCAAAGTGGGAGATCTGGATTGCAGAGAGATGACAATTGCCCTTGGAGGATTCTACTGCTTTCTTTTGGGATAGAGCTGTTTCTGGCACGCAGGGTGATCTGATGCCAATCCCAAGGCTGATTTCATCAGTCCCTATCAGCTTGCTTTCTCCCAGAGCTGTCAGTTTGGATTATGCTACTGTCTCTCCATAAGCACGCTTCCACTGTGGATTGTAGCATGTCCCAACATGGGAGTGGGGCTTGACCACTTGAGAGCCAGAAGCTGGTCAATTTAATAGTGTTCCACTTTTTATATAGAAAAGGAAGTCTAGTCACTTCACCCTCTGTATTAAGCACCTGTATAGCATATAGGCATTTTCCTTTTTTCACAAACTGGGGAAAAAAAAAAACCCAAATCTGAATTTCTTTTTGTCTTATTATTGCTTAAGATGAGTCTGTATCTAGTGTGGTCCGCTGCTTAGCTTACAGGAAATTGCTGATCTAAAAGCTGAATTTGTGTAACTTTTGACTTGCATCTTGCTTGTCTGTGATACTGACACTTGCACCCCTTGCTTCCAAAGCATAAGTAGGAAATCATGCTAATCAATTAGTCTCTTAACTTTGTTTTCATTGAGATACATAGGTAAAGTTCTGTAAACTTACTGAACAGTTTGTTTTCCAGCCACTCCGGTATTTTTGTGGCTTCCTCTTTCAAGGAATATCTGCTTCCTACTTTACCTTCAATGTTCCTTTAGTGTAATGCATCCTCAGGTTTATTTCATTTTAACATTTTTTGACTACGTCATTGAGATGATAGTTCAAGAACCTTCCTGACTGTTTCCTGCTTCTCATGTTTCAGAACTGATCTTGCTGCTCATTGCAGTGCTGAAATTACAAATAGCTTACTGTATCTAGTTTTGACATCTGAGTTTTGAGAAATTCAAGAGATGAGGTGATTGTCCTGGATCAGGAAGTCAGATTGTGTAATACACCATCCTGAAAATACAGCCTACGTTCTTTTCTCCTTGCTGTTCTGTGTATAATATTCTATAGACAATTACCTTCAGAACCTTTCGGGGATTATGACTGGTAATGACCAGGCAGGTCAGATGCTCTAATGCCATTATTTGTTGTGCTTCGAATGTAAGCTGCAAACGTGTTCAAAAATCTTGATAACTGACAGGACTATTCAATGTGTCTCCTTTTTATTTTGAACAGATTTTTTAGTGCTTTTAATTGTGTCCTGTGCTAATTCCTTGCAGCCAAAATTTGGATCAAGAAGTAGTTATGTCGTAATAGCTTGAAGGATTTGAAGTCATACTAAGTATGTTTTTATCAGTTAAGTACAGGTGAAACCTAACTTGATAAAATTCATCTTATATAGAAATATTCTCAGCAGCTTAAAGCTTTTTTTCGGTAACAATTTCCCAGATACCCAAAATATATGGAATTTGTTCAAGGTTGAACTTGTTATAACTTTAAAAAAATTACATGCAACAATTATTACAAGGTGGGGCAAATCTACTTTCGATCTTTCTATGTAGTGACGTATGTACATGTACATGCATAAGGGTTTTTTTTTACACCTCGTCATTTAGTAGTAGAATTTCATGTGCAAGGAATCTGACTAGTCTGAGGCTTTCCAGCAGATGAACTTCTGTAGTGTGTAATACAGGAATGGAGTCCATATCACTGACAATTTTTCCTTGTCCCGCGTACAATTTAGCAATTAGAGGCGATTGCAGCATCTGTCATACAAGGAGAGGCTGAGAGTGCTGGGATTTTTATCACTGAGAAGAGAAGGCTGGGGGAGATTTCAATAATGTGTGTAAACACCTGACGGGAAAGAGTGGGGTTGGAGTCAAGCTCTCTTCTTGGTGATGCCCAGTAGAAAGACGGGAGTCGACGGTAAACACAGGAAATTCCATTTAAACATAAAATGTTTTCTGTAAGCATGATTGAATGCTGGAGCAGGCTGCCCTGAACCATGGTGGAGTCCGCATCTTTGGACATGCACAAAACCTGACTGGACACAATCCTGAGCAACTTGCTGTAGTTGACCCTGCTTTGAGCAGAGGCGTTGGACTCGACGATCTCCAGAGCTCCCTTACAACCTCAAATATGCTATGATTCAAATGGTATAGTATGCCTTGTGGTCTATTTCACGTTTTCGGTGTAGGTGGCAGATAAGCCCTTCGTATTTTAGTAATGGAATATCTAATAATAAGGACATAAGTTTTCATTCTGCCCAAAATGAACTTTATTTAAAATACCTGTCACAAAGTTTATCCTATCAGGGCATCTCTGTCCAGAAGTCTGGGAGCTCTGCCTCGTACATAAAGGGAAAAGGAGCCTCCACCTCTCTGTATCATCTTTATTATGATGCATAACTGTTAGACACACGCAGGTCCTAGCTGGAGAGAAGTGCTCTTCTCACAGGTATTTTATGAAGGATAAAAGTACTTTATAAAGATGATCTTTGTGTAAAATGAGTTGTTTATCTTCCATATGTGTTTATTTTTCCATTGCTCCAAGTCTCTTTTCTAAGCCTTCACTTGAATAATCATCCTATTTATCCCTTTCTCTATGAAAGTCATGTGTATGTTAGAAGTTCGCCTTTGGTAAATGGTTTTGCCTAAATGCGCGATCAGAGGGTTCAGAGGGCAAATGGCAGCAGTGGCGCGATGCTCCTGCTCTGTTCTTAGTTCAGAAGTTTTAAGTTCCCAATACAAGGGAATAAAGAAAGTTTTCATCTTACTCTGCAAAATTTCATTTTTCTAAAGTAAGTATTATTATTACATTTGATTGAAACCTTTTCTTTATGCATCAAGAAAGAGTAGGATACTTAAGTTTTGATTTTTGTTCTATGCAGTAAATCCCTGCTGGTCTTGGGGCTTGTGCCAGTAGCCAACACATCTCTGATGAGCGCAGTCATCTTTTCTCTTTTAGGTGGAAGTCATTTTTGTTTCCTTTTTAATGCAGAGAATATCTATTTCTTTAAAAGCCTACTAGTGTAGGAGTTAAAACAGATTTGTAAATTAGTAGTAGTATGTATAAAGTTCCATGGCTGATTTGCTTTCAGTTTGTTGTATTTTTATTGATAGTATCTGTCTTCCAGTGGAGCTACACAAAAATTCTCTCTTCTCTTTCTGCTTGAAGTGGGGATGCATCTTTAAGACACACATCCTCTATTTTGCTTTTAGGGATTTATCTGTATCCTCATCATACAAAATTCCTTTTCTCTTGAGCTAGCAACATCTTGTCCTTGCCATAGATCTGGAGTTTTTTTACATTTTTTGACTCAGGACTGTATCCCCAATTATCTCTTTTGTAATTATTGTGGGTCTGCTTTGCGGTCTCAAGTTTACTTTTAGCTTTCGTTATTTTTTATAAAAAACTCATTACTTTTTAGCATATTTTACCATTAATGCATAGTAGATCAATTTTGTTGGGTTTTTTTAAGGCCCCCAAAAAAATTTTGTTTTGGATTATCACGTTCTTCACACATAAACACACACACACACTTAAATGTACATGTATTATATATAGGCAAGCAGGTGACTCCCATGGCTGTTGGGCAACATGGTTTACTAAAGTATTGAAGATAATAAACACATCACTTTGGAGTATGTGCTGTGTGGAACAGGACAGGTGTAGTCTCGTAAATACCTTTCCAGATGCTGTTCTGAAGAGCTGGAATGGTCGTCTTTTTAGATGCACAAATATCTGGACTTGGCAAGAAGCCCAATGTGTGACCTCAGTGATGTTCCCCTCTCTCAGTTTCTCCTCCAACTTTGAAATAACTCCTTTCTTCCTCAAGTTACTAAGAATCTCTTTTTCTCAGGGATTGGGGGGCTAGGAGAAAGTTGAGCTTGGTGGGTGTTAGATAAATCCTGTTCAGAAATTGTCCACCAGCCTGCCTTCGAAGACAAAAGGAACGGGTATTTACTGAATAATCCTCGCTACTTCTTCTGCCCTAAAGTGTGGTCATAGAGTGGCTTCTCTATATAAGCCTTTTTCTTTTTTCTTTTTTTTTTCCTTTTTAAATCTTACATGGAAGTAGCTGCACAGTTCTGTCTGAAACCTTCTGTCTTTTACAAGGCCGCTGAATGCTTCAGTGTTGACAGTGTCGTTGATGTACCTTGCTGTCTATGAGCCTGTATCTTAAAAATGATTCCGTTTTCGTTTTATGATTTAGTTCCATTCCTCTGTGTCTTCCACTGTGGTCTTTGTTTTTTATAATCCACTGAGTATTCGTGCCTGTAACAAGAAATGTACCTATTTAGACAGCTTTGACCTTCCAATGTGAGAAAATTAATATCCAGGTTAGTTTTGGTTGTCTTTGTGGGTGTTTTTTTTGTGTTTCTTTTTAAACATCCTACCTTCAATTTACCCGTATTAACAGAAGCTATTTAGTTAGAATTCTACTCTATATAATTCACCTGTTTCCATCCCTAGATGTCTTGATTCTTAAATAACTCCTTTTGTTACTCTTCAGGTTTTTCCATGATACAGAAATGCTTCCTAAACTTCCAGCTTAGAGGAATGTTAGCATTTTCCTTACCTTTACCTGTGGAAAAAACTTGAATGCACCTTGGTAAAGTGGCAGCAATATACTGTGCTAGTCGGAAATCAGTGTTGTGGACAAGAGGAGAAGAATCATGAAAGATTAAAGCACACGTCAGGATTTTCTCCCATTTCTCCCATCTAACTGAAAGGCTTCTTGTTCCTTTCTTCCCCCTGATACCTTTGTTCTTTCAGGCTTAATGGCTTATCATTCTATGTTAAAATTATGGCTGGTTTTGTCCGTGTCAGATTAGGCCAGTAGCTCTGGGCATCTCTCCATTGTGTTCACTTTAATAAGAATTTTAATTCATGCTCTGTTATGACGATGATCTTAAAGGTCCCTTCCAACCTAGACTATTCTATGAACTGATGCTCGCTTTGATGGGAAGAGTTTGAAAAGAAATATTTGCTATCCTAAGAAAAGGTCCATTTCATCCAGGGTCTCTTTTTTCCATAAAGTAACTTCTCATAGGTGCTGAAGTAGGTACCATAATGTATTTATGAAGTAGACTGGAAAACTTTAGCTCTTGTGAGAAAGTGCTACTTTAGTGCAGATCATTTCATTGTATGGTGCTTTGGATTTATTTTATTTTATTTGGAGGAACACACCCTCCCTAGCTTGGATTTCTTTCCTCTTATTTGGGACTGAAAGGCTTGTTTTAAACACTGAAAGATGATCATTCTTCTCTACGTTATCTGGCAGCTTTCCAATTCTTTGGTTTCTTGTTTTGCAGTATTCTATAGCTTGTATTTTCTTTTTGTTCTTCTATTCCTTTTTTTTTCTTTACTTTTTCTTTTTTTTTTTTTAATTTTGCTTGATTTTATTCTTGACAGCACTTTTGTATCCGTATTTCTCTGTGACTAATCCTTCTGGCACCCACCTTTCTGTATCAGCTTCAGTCAAATCTCACTTCTGCTGAGGATTTGGGAGATCTGATTTCAGAGATGAATTTACCAATATATCCCTCTTCTATCAAGGATGCTTCTGTTTTGCTCCTTCGTTCTGCACACTTTGCTTTACAGCAGAGCAGCTCTTCAGTTTTCAGTACGATTATGAATTACGCTCTTCCAGTGAAACTTCATGGTAATTTTGATTTGGGTCCCCTTTAACTATCCATAAAGAAGGAAAAAGGTTTTTCAGAGCAGCTCCTCGTGGGAGCTGGAGCTTCAGTCGCCTCTCTCCTCTCCTGACCTTATGAAGATTGCTTGACTGACAGGATATTTTTAGCTTCCATTTTTCCCATTACCATTGTATTATTTTGTTCCAGATCTGTGCCAAGCTAATCATTCTAGAGTTCCTGAATCTCTCCTTTTACATTTTTTTAAATACTGCATATTAATGTGGAAAGTTCTTTGATGTTTAGAATTTCTTAGGATTATTTAAAAAACAACATTTGTGTTTCAGAGAGCTCCTCAGTTATTTCCTTGAAGCTTCTTGTGTGTAAATTATCCGGGCCTCTCCTTTGTAAAAGACTCATTTTTATCAGATACTGGTTTGCTTTTTTGTAGACATAATTTTTCTCTTCCTTACATGTTATTTTAACAAGATTATTCGTATCCTTTTTCCAGTTACAGAACAATCTTGCTTTTTCTTCATATTTGTTTCACGACCTACTCATTTACCTGTGGCGTTGAAATTCAAGGTTTGGGTTGGTTTGGGTTTTTTTTAGTTTCCCTGCTGCTTACAGCTTAGTCACCTTTACCTCTTTGTTTCATTGCAGAATACCTGTAGTGCTGTTTCTTGCCTTTTTTTATCCAAGAGATTGTTCCTGAGCACTATGTAGTGAAATCCCCCTTCTGCTTCAAAAGGGGGATCTTTTATTTATGGTTTTCGCTTTATCCCATGATCCCACAATAAAAGAGGGTTGAGACAGACTTGTCTGGGAATGTAGGCACCTACCAGGACTGTATGTGGAGATGTCTAAAGCACATACTTTCATATCTAGGAGCTACACGTTTTCGTGTTGTTCGCTATCCTACTTGAGAACCATGTTTAAATTCAGGACTTATCCTTGAGCAGTACCACCCAGTGCTGGACTTCTCTTCCAGGTCTATAATAATGATGTAATGCTAATAATTTATGTTACTATGTGGTTAAATGTTGATAACTTTTCCTATGGCAGGACGATAAAAGTTATTGAACCTCAGATTTAGCTCCTCTTTCTGATTCTCTTCATTAAAGGCAACATTACCATTGGAATACAGTTATTAATACTTGTGCTGTATAAACATTTTGTGCCTTGTGACCATCTAACAACAGAGCTGCTCAGTAAAACCTGGTTGGGAATGTGCCACAAAAATGTATTTGAATCAATTCAGCATTGTTCAAACATAGTAAAAGCCATTTTGTTTTGTAAATTTAGCTGACGAGTTTAAGTAGCTCAAGACGCTTCCTGATTTTGATTTCCCTGTGAATGTTGGGGGCAGGAGAACTGTCAGGTAGCCTGGAGGAAAACATAAAATTGGAGGTTTTCTCATGGACGAAGAAAAGAAGATTGCTCAATATTTTGACAATCACCCGCTGTATGTAACCAAAACTAGGACTTGGTTGTAGTCTTCAGCTTTCGAGGGTAGTGGCTTAATTTTAGAAGTCATTTGGCATTCAGTCCTCACTAATTTCTAATCATCTCTTCCAGCTTGTTATAAAGTGTGAGGGGTTCATGTAATTTATACTGATAAAATTTGAATAATTTGGCAATGTTCTGACTGGAAGTAGCATTAGTATTACAGGTTTCTTTAAACTAGTTATTTGAATTTACAGTACTGAATAACAGGTAGAAGTTGTCCCTTCTGTATCTAAGTGTATTGCATGGCTTATTCTCCTTGGAAACAACTGCCTGCATTTTCCTGTTAGGGACTTTGGGCTACTTCTGTTTTGTTTTGTTTCCTGAAGTCACAAATTGATAAAATATTTTACTGTGTTTGAAGTACCTAAACTTAGATAGGATCTTCCTTGGGAGGCTTTGAAAAGTCACTACCTCTATCACTTGCTGAGAATATTTTCATGAGATAACTTAAAAGTAGATACTGAAGAAGGATAGACAGAGATTAGCAGAGGGACTGTTTAGGGTATTGATGCTTCTTTCTTCTTGCCTACGCTCAGCTCTTTTCCTGGAGGGCTGGGCAAGCTCATAGAGTTTGCATGCTGCTTTCCCTCACGGCGGTAATTCTTCCGATCTTGCACTGAGAACAAAGCCTTAGCAATTTTTCATCATTCTTTCGAATACAGAAAAAAATAGTATCTTCTCACGCAGATAGATGAGCGGCAAACTTTATTGCAGCGCAGGAAAGAATGAGGTCTGTACTGAAACCATGAGGTGCTCGGGGAAGAGCAGGATGTCTGTGAGGATGATGTTACTCAGGAATGGCTGTCGAGCATGCATCTCATACCAGCTGTTCTCCAAACAGAGCAAGGGGACAGATATTTTGGGTAAAGTCTAAGCTTATATGGCATAAACTTATATGTAGCTGTAATACTGACCACCGAAGATACGTAGGAATCTCGTGATGACTGTCTTTAGTAATGCTAAAAATATAGGTATTTGTCCTGCTTTTCAGGCTAGTGCCTCTCTCAGGTTTTCTGGTAACGTTCCTTCATTTGTACCCTAAATTGGATGCAATGTGGCTGAGTTCTTTTGTACAGCAAATGATATTTCATTCTTTGTGATTGTTTTATATCAAAGATGCTATTTATGGTACTATAATTTCATCCACTTAAAAGCAGAAGGATTAGCATTTGCTTCATTACAGAGTTTGGGTATGTCAATAGAAGTTTATAAACTTCACAGTACTTCTTAAGTGCTCCTGTTTCTTTAGTTGTGGGTGTGGATTTAGTTTCCTAATTATAGTACTCTTCTAGGAGGGGCAGATGAAGTGAATCACTGTTCTAGGGCTTTATGTTTTTTGTCCCCCTGTCTAAGGAGGAGCAAAATTCCTCTGTATACTTTTGTATTCTGAATATTGCACGAGGTCACTGTACTGAAATTCTTACTGTGGAAGTGATTTATACCTTTTAGTGACTGCTTTGGTATTGGTAAATTGATAGGTGACGACAACGCATTCACTAAACTGACATTACTGTTTTGAATGATGATATGTTAAATCATTTTCTAGTCTTGAAAAAGCTGAACGCTACAACCAAGATGGTTTTTAAAATAAAATTGTCTGCTGACTACTTCTGATGGGTAAACCTTGTAGGAAAAGGTAAAATGCTTATATTGATGCAAGTAAAGACTACCTAACTTACCAAAGTCATTTCTAAAGAAGAATGATAATTTTAAACAAAAAATCACAATGTAAACAAAAGTATACCTACAAGTTGCTTAGTCTTCATCATTTTATTCAGTCTTGTCTTTTCACTTTTGTTCTTTCTTGATAAAATTCTTAATCCTATGTTCTGAGCAGTTTGGAACAAATCTTGAAAAAATGCTACCTCGTTGATTTGGTTTACTGGGGGGGAAGACCAAAAAAAAGGGCAAACCTGCCCCATTCTGCATCTACTGAAATATATACTCTCTGAGCTTCACAGTTATGAGAATACAGATGGAGAAAATACAGTTTGAAATGTCTCAAATTTTCTTCCTGTCCAACAGTTGACTTGAAAAAGTAACATACATATAACTTGAGTCTATTGATCTATTTGGTGAAAGTAGTAGAAAGTAAAGATAAATTGCGTGGGAAGAAGACCTTAAAAGACAGATAGAATGCAAGTTTGGGGGGTTTTTTGTGGCATCATTACAGTGGGTAAGCATTACACATTATTTTTTTGGTTTTCTTTAAAAAAAAGATAATTCAGTGACCCATGAGCTGCTATTAAAACACACTTCTTTTTTTTCCACCATTGTCTGTTCTGTGTCCAAGCGCAGCCATGAAGTACACGTCAGTCAACAGATTTGTCCATGCTGCTATGTTTGTTAAATAGGAAGAGATTTTATTTTTTAAAGAATAAAATCTGTAGCGTTTTCTGAAAGCTGGTGTTGTCAATGCTGTTATGTTCATGTAACAGCCTTAATTTAAATATCGGTGTGATCTTAATTATACATGTTTCTGTAATCCCTTCGTGATGCTGTTTTCAAACATGCTTTTGTTGTAGCCCAGCTACATTGGAATTATTTTCTAATGACTCCTGACTTCTAGTACAGAAATGGAGATCAACTTTATGTTAATGTATAAATCTATCATGCACCCATATTTTTAAATGCTCCATGGAATTCTGCTTGGGTTTTTTTTGCTTTTCTTCCTCTCCCTCTTCTCAAAGTAACAGAAGAACCAAGTAAGAGGTACAAAGTGTCACAACAAGGATCATCAAATGTAGGGACAATTTTCCTACAGGAAACAATTAACTTTATCTACCAACCTTCCAACCTAAAGAAGAGGTGACTTAAAGGAAGATGGGTCCATAGTTTGTAGAATGTGTTTAGGAGGTAACTGTTCAACATCTCTTCCAGTACAAGTACTGGGAGGTGTCAGAAAAGGTTGCTGGTCTGCAGATTCAGAATCAAGCAGCCGGAAACGTGGCTGCACATGTTCTGTGGGTAACTGGTGAAACTCCTTGCGGTAGAATGTTTTGGGTGTTAAAAGGCCAGGTAATGACTGGACAAATGCCAGGAAAGAAAAAGTATCTGGAAGTAAAAATGCAGCAATCTCGCTGCTGACTCGGACACAAATGGTGTGAAGCTGCACAGGTACTTGGTGAAATGTCGTTGTGGCTTGTTTCGTTCCTAAATTTCTCCCTGTGCATCTCTCTTGCTCGCTGCTGGTTGCAACGCTAAGTAGATCTTTTCGGATTGATGTGGTACAGCTGCTTTTTTTTTTTTTTTTTTGTTCTGGGATTTTAGTTACGGTTTCACTTTGTGGTTTTTGTGTTCTGAGGAGACTTTTAAGATCGTAAAACTTAATTTTTCATTAACTAGTTATCTCACAACAACTCATTTTTAAGTCATAGTTCAAGCCTTTAAGTTAGGTGAACCAAATACCGTCCTTTAAAGTTTCAGATTTAAAGATCTGGAGATGTTTCTTATTCAGCTTGAAAAATGTTGTGGAACGATTAAATAGTAAAAGTATGCAAAATCAGTGCTTAAGAGGGGTATCTCTAGCTTATGGCAAAGAATCCTAGGCAATGAAACCTGTACAGTTTTCTTAAGTAAAAACTTTGCTTTTTGAAAAAGGTTTTGCATACCAGTATTTTTCTAGTGATCCTTTGGTTTGTTTTGGTGGAGGAACTAAAGGAATTGCTTGTTTAGAAACTCACAGTGTAGAATTTCTTGGTTTTGAGTAGTAGTGATGAGCCCAACACTAGGAGGAAGAAGGAACACTTGCAAGAAGTCGGGCCTAGAAATGCGGCAAAAGGAGAAACATGAAAAGCCATGCAAGAGTAAATAAATTCTAGGTTGTGGGGGAGCCATCCTGGAATGGCAGAGATGGCACCTTAAGGGTTTTTCGATTTTACCCATAATATTTCTAAACAGCCTCCAGTTCTGTGCAATTTCTTTGGGCCCTAAAAGTAAGCACAGGTCTTGGATTTGTGAATAGATTAAGCTAATACGGTCTTCTTTTCATGTCTTTGAATAGCGATTAAGGTTTTAAAGTAAAGCATATGGAATTTAGGAATTACTGGAATGAATTTGCTTTTAGCTGAGACTGATGTATAAATGTGCTAGGGCGTAGTCATTAAGCACTTCGTCTCATATTGTTTCTAAACCAAGATAGCGTCTTAGTTTAACACGCAATAAAAAATGAGCCGCTCTGTATCTCTTTTCCTTTTCTTCATTTAGTATGGGAGTTTAAGCCTGCTTAAGCGCACGCCATGTTGCCGTGAGCCAGAACAGTTGCAGAATATTTGGTTCTTTCTCTTCTTTTGGTGCTGGTGGTTTGCCCTCATCACGCGAGGTGCCTTGGGCTGCCCAGTGGCTGCTCCTCCAGGGCCGGGCTCTCAGGGGTGGTGGTGTGCTGCTCTATCACAAGGTGGAAAACTGGGACAAAGAGACCTGCCTGAGGCAATGGGGTGGGTTTGTGGCACCATCATGAGGAAACCTGAAGATTTCGTAAATCCTGTAAAGTTGTCCCTGTATTTAATTTTATTTTTTTTTTCCACACTGGCTTTTCAAAAGAATTTTATATCATTTAATAATCTGCTACTGGTTAATACCCAGGTCTTCAAGTCATCACACAGATCCTAGGAAACTGCTGCTGTTTGGATTGTCTCACACTCCAGGCTTTGGTGAATTGCGTATTTATGTTTTAGTTCGGGGATGATTCAAAGAAAGTAATTCCTGACTAAACCTATTAATAAACTCATGAATGCAGGGCAAATGTTTGTCCTGTTTTCTCCCAGAGCGTTCAGACTGGAATGACAATGGCTTTCTGCTTCCCTGGAAAGTATATCCACCAGACTGGCTTTTAGACACGTTCCTCTGTTTGCTGAGATTCTTTTCTATAAACATTTAAGGTCTGATGTATAAGAGCCTCTTTTCCTGTCTAAAATTTGGATGAGATTAATTGCCGTATGATTTTTTTAATATTTTTTTTTTTAGTGGTAACTATTTAAAGAATTCAAATTAAGACAGAAGCCAGTTGTTCTTGTTTATTTAAAAAATAATCTTCTAATGCTGCTTTTACTTTCCAAAACAAGCAATGATTCCTGCTGTGGTCTGCTGGTGTTTTGAGATGCCTTGTAATCTTAGTTTTGTTAGAGGTGGGTGTCTCTGTCTGTGGGATTTATTTTTTTTTCTGTCTAGCTCTGTATTTTTTGTGCTTTTTAACAGGTGCATGCAGTACTTGTTCAGGATAGAAAGTGGTGTAGAATGAAAAGAAGCAAGGGTGAGGCTTTTATTTGAAAGAAAAAAAAAAAGCTGAGGAGGAAGTTCACTGCTGAAAGGGTTATTGTAATCAAGTTTATCATGGGAGCTTGCTGTTGTGTAACAGAAACTCTAGCTTGTCCATACCTGTCTTAAAGCATTACTTAATGAAGAAAGAAAACAAACCTAACAAAATATTTATGAAATTCAATAAAATTTGTTCTCAAACTCTTAAATTTCGCTACATTATGACAGTTCAGCTCCTTGTTGGATTATTCTCTCTGTTTGTAGAAAGACTACTTTTTTAGAAAAGTGGTATTTGTCAGAGTTAGCTTGTGAGCATGATCAAGCTAACGCTCAAGCACGTGTCTCTCTTGGTTTAATAATATTGAAACTCATTTATTCAAAAACCACTTTAGCCAGGAATCATGTAATGAACAAGATGTCTTCCTCTGAAACGAGTATATTAAAAGGTCTGCTGTGCATCCAATGAAAATCTCTTCTCTTTTTTTATTTCCTCTGGTAAAAGTGTACAACTGTACTGGGTGTTCAATTAGCTTTTTCTCTTGTATGTGGGTTGCTGGCGCATCCACAAGCAATCTTGAATTTTACAGGCAGTAAAGACTGCCTATGTCAGTTTAATGCAGTCTAATATCCTAGCGCACCTAGATATTTTTTTTCTCTCCAAGATGCATAAACAATTTTTATTCAGTCATCTTCTAAAATTAATCTTTTTTTTTTCTGTACAAAGATCCTTCTCATTTCCTCTGCAACAATGATCAGGAGTAGTTTGGGATTTTAAGATGTAGTAGCTGACAATGTGACATCTTCTGCGATTTTCAAATGGTATTTTGACTTTTCTTCCTCCCGCCGCCTTTTCTGACCATTTGTTGCCAGGCAGATAACTTGGGCAGCGTATTTGTCTGGCTTCAAGGTGGACAAATTGATTTCATTGTCTTGTGTTACCTTTCAGTTATCCCTTCTGCTTGATGAGAAGCTTGTAAAGCATCAACTGTAAGTGTGTGCTTTGTCTCTTTGTGTTTTTTCTAGTGGAAGAAGTCTCATGAGATGCATGTTTCTTAGCAGTTATCTAAATAGAGTTGTCGCAGTTTCATCCGTCTTTGTTGTTCTTGTCATTTGCTTCCCTTTTAGTAATTCCAGGCACACCCTCTCCCTGTTACATCAGCATCTGTATGTGATTCATGGATATCAGGGTTTGAAGAAATTTATCCGCTCATTTAGTCCACATCGAATGCTGCACCGAGTCAGACCGGAAGCTCATTGATTCTGCTCTCCTGTTTCTGATAGTTACCTAGGAAAAGATGTAGGAGGAGGGTACGGGTCTCCTCAGTATACTTTCATACTTGCCAGCAACTCACAAGTCTGGGACATTTCTACATAGCAGTGGTGACAGTGCTTACGATGTCCAGCCTTTACATCGCATGCGTCTCTTCTGTATACCCTGTGCTTTGTCATAGAAGGCATTCATGAAAAATTTAGCTTGAGACTTCATAGAATCGAACAGTGCAACAGTTGACTTATATTACTTTTGCTCTCTAACTTACCCATGGAAAAAAGTATTAGTGAGTGCTGCTTATATTTTAAAGTTTGTATTCATAATAAAACACAGTGGTAAAGCACATTTAATTTGTGTGTGATGACAGTTGTATTAGTTTCCTGCCGTTCCAGGTGGAATGGTGAAGGTCCCCGAGAGGTGAACAGAGCAAGGAGGAAAAGTTGTTTAAAAGGTATATATCAGCAAGATTCGTTCATGTGTGTTTGTATGGGAGGTAGCCAGATTGGTAATACTGTGAGAGTACACACAGAGGATGAAAAAAAAAATCTTCAGTAATCTAGGAGTTTGGGCTAGCTGATGACATTAAGGATATAGTACATAGCGATTGGTTCACAAGGTCATTTCATTCCGTTTACAGTACTAATCTGGGTGTAAATTTCACAGCTGATACAGTTATTGTCTTTACTGTCAATTCTTTTATGTAACTTGTGTGCACTGTGGCTGACGTCGTCCCACATCAGACTTATGCTGCAGACGACCAGATATATCCGAACCAGTTGAGCAGCAGAAGCAAAATAAGGTGAACCAGGCTCCGTAGAGCGCTCGACTGCTGTGCTTGTTGGTACCTAATTTTACCTTATGGAATTCTAAAGCTAGTTTGGGTTCCTGGCAATGTGTGTTTCAGTGCAGACTATATCCAAAGATGTTTACGCACATTAGGGCATCCATTTGATTTATTACTTTTATAATAAATATCTTTTGGTTTATGAACACATCTTGCTTTATGCAAGGATTGAACCAAAATTCCGGATTGTGTTGTAAAAACCCCTTCTCCAAGCCTTCTAACTTGATGTTTTCCAAATCTTCAAGTTAGATTGCTTTCTTGGTCCATTCCCTGAGAAGTTTGGTACACTTTTTTTCAAACATGGTCTAGGTTGACTTGGTCATCTTAAAAATGATGAAGCCATGCTGGTTTTTATATCCAAACTCCAAACATCAAAGGTTCTCAGAGAGCAGCAAAAAGCCAATCATGAAAAAGTGAAGTCGGACTTTATTAGATTCCAGTATTAAATGGTCATTAAAAGAATCACTTAGGAAAGATGTCCACTGCTGGACATGAGCAGCACAGGTGACGGCAGAGCCTTAGAGAATGTGCAGGCATGGGAAGAAAGGTTTTTCTGGATGGAAATTCACAAGTAGAAGGATAACCTGAACTGGGAAAATGTAATGGCTGCTGGGATGGTGTCCTGATACAGAAGGAAACCGCCTATACAGTCATCTAAGGAGAGTCAGTCAGACCACATGTAAAACCAGAAGCTATGGAGCCTGCAAATGAATCTAGAAAGCCAGCCAGTGCATACTGTTTTCTACTTGTTGATCAGCAACATTCTGATATTGTCCAAACAAGTAGGAGAGGCTGCAATCTTGGCTTACCCAAAACAATTACCTGTTACTGTGATCTGATTACCATGCTAATAGTTTGTCTCATCTGCTACTGAACGCCAGCTTCTTCTTTTCTAATACAGGTGAAAAATTCCATGTAACTTTGAAAGATAAAGGCAACTGATTTAAATAGTCTAATGAATATTTATCACCATTAAAATCTTGTTCTAGACGGTTCTTCACCGACTCAATAGTGTGTATTTTGTCCTCCTATGCTCAGCTGAAGATGAGGGGTGCAGAAAAGAAAAAAATATTTACTAGTTCTCATCTTTCCTATTGCTTTCTGGAGAAGATCTGAAGTTACCTTATTTGTGGGAATAAGATACAAAGATTTTTAAAGACAAAACAGTTAAGTAAAGTTCTTGGTAACCTCTGTGCTGAATCTAGACAAGCTACAGACTCTGTCAGCATTGTTGATCAGTCTTGAAGACATCCCAGCTTGCGAAACACCTGAAAAGGCTAGCAGGTGGCATAACTTTGAAAGGGTTTTCTGTCAGTCTTCCTGAAATTATTAAGTGCCCTCAAGGGTTTGTAACTGAGTTTTATATGTGGAGTGTTTCCCAGGTTCTCGAAACAAGGTGAGAGCTCAGTAACTCCACGTGCTGATGGACAGGGGAGTTGTCCTAATATTTAGTGCAGAAACACAACTTGAAAATACTAATACAAAATTCTTTAATTTATGATAGGATAAGCGAAAGTTATACTTTGAGAGCATGTGGCGTATGATCTAACATTGTCCCCTCTTGTCCAAGTACTCCTCCCTTGGGGTTTAATCGTGGGGTGCTGGAGGCAGAGGTTTTTCTGGATCTTGCTTTCCTAGTTGATTTGCTGTTTGACTTTCAGTGCAACTTGTTTTTTCAGGTTCTTTTTTTCTGGCAGAGGTACATAGCTAGGTAGAAGGTGACAACTTTTATTTATTTTGAAGCTGCATTTTTTCTGCATCTTGCTTTTTCTTAATATTGTCCTAGCATTTGCTGTGTTTGTTGTGTATAATTTGGGTGTTCTTTCTGTTTTAACTCTCCCAGTACATACAAAACTTTGCAGAATAAGAGCTGTGACTACATGACTCCTTCATAATTAAACAGGGTATGAACAGGGTATGTAGTGACGGGTAAAAATTATCAGTGCTTGATGACTGAAATGCTCGACAGTCTCTGCAGTCCTCAACCTTTCAGCCTTCAGGTCTTTGCTGTGATGTGTCCTCCTGAGATGTGATCTTGTGTTGGATCCAGCTTATGCTTGCAGTTTACAGTCCAAGAGATTACTGTGTACTCCTGGCAGCGTGGTGTTTGGTGGAACTTGCATCGCCATGACTCAGCGCTGTGTTGTAGAAACATGAGTACTACACTGAATGTTTGTGAGCTGAGGGGGTTAAGCCCTGGAAAGTAGCAGTTGATTTGCTTGATCTTTATGGTGGATGGGTACGCCCTTCCTAGACCTGCGCGTCCAATTGTGTTTACTTCTCTTTATGAACACACATCAACTAAAAACGTTTTTTGTCTGTTAACATCCTTTCTCAAATAAGCCAAATTACAGCTCATGGTAGTAATCTTTATTTGTAGCTTTTACACCACTTGTTTGCTCTTAAAAAAAAAAAAAAAAAAGCACTGGTTGTCATTGCAAAGCAAAGAGTGTTTTCTAACCATTCTGAAAAAGAACCGATTGCCTTCTCTAACTTGCAGTCAAAAGCTTTGAGACAGAAGTTGGTGTTGGGCTTGAGGAGGAAGGGATGACTCAGTAGTACCTAGGAGAGGAAAGCTGTCCCCTTAGCCTGATGCAGTGAGAGAAGCTCAGATAGAAGGTAATAATGGTGCCCACTTTCAGCCCTCCAATTAACAGTTATATTCCTCAAAGTACCTCTGTGTTAAATTAGACTGTTCAGATAACTTCATGGGTATAGTTTGATGTTTGAGAATGGGAATGCTTCAAATGACTGAATTCCCGTGTCTTAATTTATTTTCATCTGTCATATATTATTAAGAAGCTACTAATTCAGCTGCCTTTCATTAAAGGGAAAAACGTTATTTCCTTTATATCTAATTAGGAATAGTATTTATATGATGCTTTTATTTGAATTATCTGGGACCTTAATTTTTCGCTAAATAACACTCAAGAGAAGTTACATACGATTCAGGTTTCGTTCCAGATTGTTTTGGTATTCAATTTAGCATTGCTTTTTAAGAGAAATGGAAAGTACTGAGAGCCTGGTCTTCTGTAGAAGTCTCGTAATGCATGTTTTTCTTGTTTCTCAAGATAGTCCTGTACAAGTCTAAGCCAATTTTTAACACTGTTTAGAAAATATAATGAACAGGATACAACTTCCTAACTGTTACAAAAAGTTGCATGTGTAATAGTAAGTGACAGCAAAATTATTCATTTGCTTAAGCATGTGTTCACACAGTTAAGCAAGTCTGAACTGCAGTCCGAGGGGGAGATCATTTAAAAAAAAGAAAAGGAAATGTTGGCGGTCATTCAAAACAATGAAATTTGGGCATTGGCTACTCAGCTATTAAAAGAGATGAGGCCAAATGGTTGAATAAAAATTCATTATTGCAGTCTTACTGTTGTCTTAAACATGGTTGCTCTGTTTTCATTCTGGTCTAGGAAAAACTAAGCCTGAATTCACTCTTGTTCAGGAAAGTTTTGAACCTGTGCACAAAGTGTAAACCCCTGCTCAAGTCCTATTACAGGAAAGTATCTTACGCACAAATTGACTTGATAAATATGAATACATGATAAAGTGCTCTACAGAATTAGAGCCGCCAACACAAGCAGAAAAAACAATGCTTTTTATATGTTTAAAATGGTAAAGTAGCCTGAACCACTGAAAATTACCACTTTAAGAGGTAAATATAAGTAATCATTTAAAATACAAAGAATTAAGAATGTTTAATAAAACATTTAAAGTATTGAGAAATGAGGGTCAAGTCTTACAGTCCAACCTTACGCAAACTTCACCAGGTCCTGCTGAGTTCATTATGAGCAAGCGTGTCAGAATCTGACTGCAAGTTATATCCTCCTCTAGCAGGAAGACCTCAGCAGAAATTGGGAGAACTTTCTTCATGAAGTCAATAGTTTTGAAAAGAGGTGCAGTTTTATTTTCATGAATAAATATGCAGATACGGAATTAGATTATTTTTTTAAAAAGAAAGGTTATATTAAAGATTCTGTGGGAAGGCTCTGAAGAATGTGGGGCTGCTTCTGAATGGGAATGGGGACATAGTCACAAAGACCCAAGGAGAAGGCTGAGGTGATGAATGCCTTTTTTTACCTCATTTTTTGCTGATAAGGGTGGCCTTCACCAATCCCAGACCCTTGAAACCAATGGGAAGGTCCAGGGGAAGGTAGGTTTACCCTTGTTGGAGGGAGGGTGAGGTTAGGAATATTTAAACAGACTGGATTTACGAAGGTTAATGGGCTGTGACGGGATGCTGCCACAAGTGCTGGGGGAGCTGGCTGGTGTCATTGCAAAGTCACTGTCAATTTTTGAAAAGTCATGGTGACTGGGGGAGTTTCTTGAGGACTGGAAGAAAGCAAAGATCACCCCTGTCTTCAAGAAGAGCAGAAAGGAGGATCCGGGAAACTAAAGGCCTGTCAGCCTCATATTAATCATATTCTTGTTGATAAATACGTATTGCGGAATAACCGCAGACCCCAGCACGTGCTAGGGGGCTGCCTGGCTAGAAAACAGCTTTTCAGAGAAGGCCCTGGGAGTTCTGGTGGACAAGATGATGTGAAGATGAATGTGGACTTGTGTCAAAGACCACCAGCATCATCCCAGGCTGCATTAGGCAGAGCATTGCCAGCAGGTCAAGGGCGGCAATCATTCCTCTCTACTCAGCCCTGGGGAGACACATCTGGAGTGATGGTTCCAGTTTTGGGTTCTCCAGTACAAAGGAGATATGGACATACTGGAGTGAGTCCAGTAAAGGGCCATGAAGGTGATGAAGGGAATGAGCATCTGACAAACGAGGGGAGGCTGAGAGAGCTGGGACTGTTCATCCTGGAGATGGAGAAGACTCGGTGGGGGTTATGATGTGTGCATGAATACCTGGTGGGAGGGTACAAAGGAGAAGAACCAGATCCTATTTAGTGGTATCCAGTGACAGGATGAGCAGAAATGGACACAAATTGAAATACAAGAAGTTCCATTTAAGCATAAGGAAAATATACAGACTTGCACAGTGAGTGTGGTGAAACACTGGAGCGGATTTCCCACAGAGCTTGTGGGGTTGCCATCTATGGAGATACTCAAAATCCGACTGGACGCAGTCCTGGGCAACCTGCTGTAGCCGACCTGAGCAGGGGGCTTGGACCAGATGGTCTCAAGCAGTCCCTGCCAACCTCCGCCCTTCTGTCCTTCTGTGATCTCAGCTCTTCAGAGAGTTCACCCTCAGTTGCACCTGTATTTTTTTTTTCCAATGCTCTTTCAATTTTGGAGCATCTGGAGACGTACTGATCACTTCACAAAAATGGTAGTGGGTTGGCTGCAGGTATGAAGCAGCTTTCTGTTTGTTCCTTATATATTTCACGAGCTTTTAAAGTAGCGCACATTTGTCTTTGCAATACTACAGTCTGGCTCCATTCTCACATGTATGTTTAGTCACAGAGTGCTTAAAGAGTCTGTATAAGTAATTCTGTATTAGATGATACAGAATTTAACATCGATAACTAATTTAAAATGAAACATGGTAATAGAGCAAATGTGTAATACCTTCTAACCCTGTCTTTCAGTCGTGGCCGGTATATGAAGAAGTATACAACAAAATGCTTGAGCTTGCAGCGTTTTTAGACCTGCCTCGTTTCCCAGATATAACAGACAGCTGCTTTCTTCATCCAGACATGCTGTGCATGAAGTACTTGATGGAAGCTAATTTACCTGGTAATATTTTCTCAAACCCGAACTAATAACATTTTTCTTTGGTTTATTAAACTCTAGCAAAAAAACTTGAATTACTACTTTAAAAGTGCCTACTCTTTTCCTTCTAATTTATGCTCATTTAAAGCTTGAACTGAAAGATAATTTCTATAGAAAGCACCTTCATCAAACATTTAGAGTATGTNTAAGGGACTGGAGCACCTCTCATATGAAGATAGACTGAGGGAATTAGGTCTCTTTAGCCTGGAAAAGAGGCGTCTGAGGGGGGACCTAATTAACACTTATAAATACTTGAAGGGTGGGTGTCAGGAGGATGGGGCCAGGCTCTTTTCAGTGGTGCCCAGTGATAGGACAAGGGGTAACGGGCACAAACTTGAGCATAGGAAGTTCCACCTAAACATGAGGAGGAACTTCTTTACCTTGAGGGTGGCAGAGCACTGGAACAAGCTGCCCAGGGAGGTGGTGGAGTCTCCGTCTCTGGAGACATTCAAAACCCGCCTGGACGCGTTCCTGTGTAACCTGCTGTAAGGTGGCCCTGCTCTGGCAGGGGGGTTGGACTAGATGATCTACTAAGGTCCCTTCCAACCCTATGATTCTATGATTCTATGATTATAGGCCCAGATACGCAGTGGCACTCTGATGCTGGCTCTCTAAGGCTGTGGAGTGGATACTTCATTTCAAACCTTTCAGTATCCACATGAACTAAGAGGCACTAGTTGAAGTCATTTGATTTATTAACTTTAGCTAAATGATTTATGAAGTCAGGACCTGATTGTTTAGCACTGGAATTGTCTCATATATAATAGTGAATATATATTCTATAATATTGCGTATTAGCATTAATTTTAGTATTAACGATGCTGTGTTACAAATCAGCTGGTGTCTCACTTAATTTCCAATTTAATTTTGAAATCATATGTTGCATAAATATTGAATAGTTTTGTTTATCCTAAAATTAAGTCTTGAGTATTAAATTGCCAGAGAAAGACCAGTAAGTCTTATATGTGAACTGTGTCTGTTGGGCTACCGTACCTCCTATCAAATACCATTATCACTGAAGAATTCTACAGACAAATAGGCTGTAAATTAATGTTTATTTTTTTCCTCAAAACATTACAACAATTAATAGTTTGGGGGTTTTTATTGTCTTATTTTGCAGTTAGTTATGTTGAACAAAGCTACTTGGCTTTTCTTTGTACTCACAGTTGAACAAAGAGAAGACAAACAACAGATTTAGGGCTAAAATTCCAGGGTAGAAATTCTTATTTTGTAGTTTTACACCAGTGTTGCACTAGAGCCTATAGAGGATCACATTATGTTTTAGATTTTGAAGTATCTTTTGAATCAAAGAAGCAGTTAGAAATATGGCATTTTCAGATTTATTGACGAAAAACACAAAGCTAAGTACTCTTTGAAAATTACTGTAAAATAAGAATATATTGTCCTTTGCTTTTTCCTCACAACTAAAGATTTTATCAGGTAGAATAATTTTTTTTACACTTTGAAAAATGAGTACTGCTGCTGTCTAACAACTCCTAAAAAAATAAATTCAGCAGTGAATCAGCAGTGCCTTTTAGGACATTAAATAATAATGAAAAGGCTATTTTAAGGATCCGAAATAAAATAAAATATACTGGCAGTTTGTATAAGAAAATTTGGTTTACAGATTTTCTTTAACTTTTACTGTTATGTACAAGAGGATTAAAAATGAGTTCCTACTGAACTCTTTGTAAGCAGCAGGAGAGTACGAAGTATAGCTGGATTAAGGTTGTACTTAGTCATACATTGCTAACCTTTGTGGAATCTGATGGTGATGTAATCAACTCCTGTATTTCTTGCTGAACAGGAAAGGTGAGAAATTTGGGGGATTTGTATCTGTGAAAAATAAGCATAGAGTAATGAGAGACTGTACAGATATCACACTGCTGCTTTTGGAGCTGGAGCTGTATCTGTTTGACATAACGTGGCTTTACCGTGTAATGCCAGTTTTAACCTGGGCTGGGATTGTCTGTCCCTCAGCCGGGTTTTGTCCGGGTAGCAGCGAGCGTTGCCCTCCCGTGATTAGGCTGCTGTTCATACCCAACTCACTTCTTTAAAATTATCCCTGTTCCTCTCTGCGGTACTGAATCCCTCCTCGCATGGGTGCTTGGTCAACATGCAGGAAAACAGTTTGTGACAAGTTTTTGGCTTTTGGGGTTTTCTGGAACTATATTTATGTAGATTTAAGATATGCTTTCCCACAGTAGTGTTTAGGATGATCTAACGTCATTTGAGTAACACCAAAACACTATTAAAAATGTGGGGTTTTTTTCTCCGTGTGAGTATATAATAAGTCATGACTGTTTTTCATGTAAGCACAGTGAAGGCTGCCTAGTATTTTTAAAAATAATAAAAAATACTTTTCAGCCTGAAAAATTGATGTCTAATGGTCCTAAAAGACGTAAGCATTGTTCTCCTCAAATGACCAACATATTTGCACTTTATAAGTACTTCTAGCTTGTCTCAATATACTCATTTTATATTTTTATTTACATTAATCAGATGAATTGCATAATTGGACTTGTCGTGTGGTGAAAAAGATCTGTATTGGAGAAGCGGATTTCCTGACTCTTGTGCCTGGCAATAAGTCAAGAAGAAATGTGAAATATGATGTTCTTGCTGCAGCAGTTATTATAGTGGTGCTCAAATTATTGTTTTTATTAGATGATCACTATGAATGGTAAGTGTACAGGCAAACCTGTAGCAAATCCCAAATTTCAAATAGTGCAAAGGATTGTCTCAGGTCATTCTTTCTTTAGTAATATCGAATTTACAGTATTTTAGTTTTGATTTAGTTCAGTAGCGTAAAACATACACCTGAAAACATTTTAGAGATTGTATATTACTTCTTTGTAAACATCATCAGTTTGAATCTGAAACTTGTAATAAAATTAGGGTGTAATTTTTGTGGATTGTATTTGAACTTCATGTCAAAAATGCAGTATTTGGATCTACAAAATAGCCTTTTTTTTTTTCAGGTTGCTTTCAGACTTTGCTGAAGAAAGAAATAAAAATAACAAAGAAGGTACATAAATATTCTAGTAGAAGCAGTCTTCCGATTTTGTAAATGAAATAACTCTGTAATCAGGCTTAGAAAGACTTGTCTTATTGGTCATTAAAATGTGGTTTTGTCATTTATTTTTTTAGGGCAAATCTTTATTCAAAGAAAACAGTACAACTTCTTTACATAAAATCATCTCAGTTTACCTGCATAATTCTTATTGTACTGGACAGGGGAATTTGGTACACATTTTGCTAGGTACTTTTCTGCTTCTGCTTGTGCATGTTTGCCTCTTGTTTTAGAATTTTATGCATGGTAGGTGAAGATGAATGGATACGCAGTAAAGAGGGAACGCACTTTGATCGTAAATAGCAGACACTTATTAGGGGCATCAAACCGCGTTTATGATAAAATCCAAACTTGTTTAGTCTTGTTAAATAAAATGTCTTAGTGTGTAACTTATTTCAGATGTAATCTATTTTCTTAGTCCAAATAATCCTGAGAGAGTGTGGAAAAGCTAGCAGCAATTAAGATAGAGAAGATAATGGTGTGAACATGGTTCTTTGAGGGCAGAAAGACCAAATCAAAGATTAGAAATCTTCAGGAAGGTATCCCATGGCCTGATCCAGATCACAGTTCAAGATAAGATCAAAGATGTGTTACAGTGGTTTGTCTTTTACACCTTCCATCCAGTTTTGGGTCCGTTTTGACCCTTCTGTTACTTTTTTAGAATTTAATTCAATAATAAAGTTGATGTTAGCCACACGTGAGCACAATTACTGCTGTATCTAGAGATAGTCATCACTGTTAACTAAAACTAATATTCATTTTCAAGTGGATACATAAACTTATTTTGGATCTTATTTTTTTTTTCCCTTTTCATTTCCCTTGAAAACGAAGTATGTGATAGTGACTAGAAGTTGTGCAACTGCTTGCAAGCTGAGGCTCAAAGCCATTAATGTCTTAATGGGGTTTCTCCCCTATTAACAAGTCTCATTGCCCTTGGGAATTAACAGCTCATTCTTTTTAATTTAAAATCTGCTGGTGCAAAGTGATCCATAAGCTGTGCTATGTTGTCCCTATCCTTAAAATGGTGGGGTGATGGTGAGCAGCTGCGCAGAGGAGCTGATGTGAGAATTTCTGTTAGAACACTGATTAGTGCCAGATCTCAAAACTGCCTCTGGCATTTTCTCAAACTTAGCGTGCTGAAATGAATGATCGTTAATACTGAGTTTTAAAGATCCAATTTATGTTGACTCCTTTCTCAATTTAACTATCTTTTCCCTAGTCTTTTTTTTTTTATTAAAAAAAATAGTATTTCAGCTCCTACAATTTTTCAAGACAGACTGGAAGCTGTACAGTAGTAGCTAGTTGTAGTTACCGAGTGGGTTTATGTGTGTATGTTCTATGAACTACACACTTACACAATACTGTCCATGTTCAAATAAAACATGGGTTGAGGTGTATATATGTGTGTGTGTATCACAGAGCTGTGTATTTTCCAGCCAGCTCCGCTATGTGAACATCAGACTAGCAGCACTGGACAGGTAAACGGTTGTTATAGTGTTGTATCATGTCTCTGATAATGGTTTTGCTTGTGACAGAAGCTTAATAATAATTAATAATTAATAGGGAGTTTAATAAAATTTCTTCCTCCCTCCCCTCCTGACTGCCCTCTCAGCAATTTTAGGAGTACTTAAATAAACCTCTGGCTTTAAGGAGTTAATAAAAGAAGTTTTATCCACAGCTTTGAATTTTAAGAACTACTGAAAGGTCTTTCTTCCCTTCATTTGTCTGTTGCTTTTTGAGTCTATCCGTATTTCTAGCATCTAAGACATCCTGTGGCAGGATAACTTGAATAGCAAAAATGCAGATAATACAAAATGTATGTAAGCTTGATTATAAGAACACTATATTTACCTTCAAAACAGTTTAAACAGCTATCTGGCAAAGTGAAGCATGATGCAAGCATCGCACGCAGTGCAGCTGAGGTGATGGGGAAATGCAAAGCTTGGTTAATTGACAATGCAGATAATCCACCCATAGGTAATAGGAGTTGATTATATTTTAAATATATAAATCTACACCATAGGTCTGTTTGGAATACTTTTGGAATACTTATACTTACTGTACCCAGTTGGTCTGCTTCAGACCTGTGCCTCTTTGGAGCATGGATGGTGAATGGGCTGCTAGAATGCCTTATGCCTCAATGTCTTTGCACGTGCCGATAAATATTTGTTCAGATACGGAGTGAAGTTCCTGTGCTCAAAAACATGGGAGGCTGATATGAAGTGAATACAATTATCTAGCCCATTCTTCGTGCCCTGTAACATTTCAAGGACAGTAGAATGAACAGTGAGGAGTTGATGAAACTATCTGAAATTTTACATCTGAGCTTGTTTAGACCTTACTTGTTTAAACCTAAGACTGATGTATAGTTGCATTAATTGAAATCAACTTTCAAACAGGTGAAGGCCACTTCCCACTGTGGAGATCTAGTTCATTTGGTAGAGAAGGGGTAGTTTCTAGGCTTAACTTTCAGAAAGGAGGGAAAGGGTTTGAATTGTGCTAAATCTGTGAAATCTATTCTAAGCTAAGGAGCTTCTTTGCACTTCTTAAGACTTGCTGTTCTTTCACTGCATTTCTGCATTTCTCACAGAATTGTTAGATCAAGTATGTCGTCTTAAAGCACATAGAATTCAGGATAGATTTGCAATACAGGTGGAAGACGCAGGGTCTAACTGCGTGGAGACCACCTTCTGTGTATTACATGTTTCTTTGACTTCTTCCCAACCTAAAATGTGAATGTTTTATTCAGGTGGTCCGTATTTTGAGTTCAAAAAGTGGTACAAGGTTGTAAAATGTACCTTGGATGTGAAGCAAAAGAAACTGGATGAAGAAAGAGCCAAGTAAGAGGTTTTTAAGTACTTCTTTTTTTAAGTTAGAAAGTTTTATGTGAAATCCTGACCCCCCACAGAAATTAAAAAGGTTAAGAATTTGCTTCATATTTCCATCTGTCAAGCTTGGGTGAACAGAGCGATTAAATCCCTATCTTAATTTTCTATTTACACTCATAATGTTTATCTGGCATATTAATTAAATGGTCACTTTCTGAGACAAGTAACCTATATAACTGAACAATTAACTGATTGTAGTAAATCTAGGCTTACCTGCCTCAGTTTGGCTGCTCTAAAAAAAGACTTCCTAGATGTGTCTGGGGGCAGTGGCTTTTAATAGCACTAACCATTAGATTATTTTTATTTTATTTTAATAACTCTAGTAGTATTTGTAAGAAATTACTATTCTTTTACTTGTTTGCTCCAGCTTTCTTTTTCCTAACAATTCTTATGTCTCTTACTGGTAGGTATCTGTGGAGATGTGAAAAGCTACTTTTTTATTCAGACAAGAAGAAATCTAAAGTTCTTAAGAGAAGACGTGAGTAAACTTTGCCTTTCCAGCAAGTCAGAAATCTGCTCCAACTTTTCCCATCATAGAAAACGTGCAGGCCTGACTGTGATAACATTTACATCTTAAAATACTTTGTTCTCTCTTTCATCTCTGGGTACAATTAATGTCATACTTTTTTTTACTTTAATTTTACAACCTGTGGCTGGAATTCTTCAAACAGACATTTTCCTCATGCTTAACTGAAACTGCCTTTGCCAGTCTTCCTAATGACCTACTGTCATCATCTTCTCTGGTTGTTTAGCTGCCTTTATATAACTGTGATCTTCATGCATTTTTGGTGGTCTTCCATTGCTTTCCTGTCCCTTTTCTCCTTTATTTCCTTTTCTCCTTTGGCATGCATGTCCCATTATGTCCTTTGGTAAACCTTGGATGTCCCTCTTGTCTCCCACTCCTTGCAGTCTTCTATAGAAAGTGAGGAAGGCTTGTCTGAGCGTGGCTTTACTTCAATAGCTACCTATACGTGGTTAGAATGCAGATACATCTACTTTATTTTAGTAGCTCTACTAGTACTTATCAGAAATTACTGTATTTTACGTTGCCATAAAAGCAAACAAACAAACCAACAACACCCCCACTTATCTGTGGAAATATGGAAAACCAGCATTTTATTCAATGAAATTAGATCTGAAGTTCTTAATTCTAAGTTTAATATTATCTAGTAAGCAGCAGGTATTTGGAGAGATGTTTATTGTGTCAAGTGATATTTTTTTCCCTTTATATACTCTTCCAGTTTCCGGAAGGGTCTGGTTCAAGGACTTCTAAACAAGTTGTATAATCCTGTTTGGTTTGAATAACTCGTGTTGGATTTCTCTGTCAAGGAGGCAATTGGGGTTTTTTAAATGTTCTTACTCTTCAAAATTCGGTCGGGTTGCTCCTGCAGTCATGTTCCATGGAAATACACGTTTAGGTTTATTTATTTCAAGCTGATCAGATGTTGTTTAGTTCCTGTGTTTGTTCATTCTCCATCATTTCTGTGGCACTCTAGATTCCCCTTTCGGCTCTGCTTCTCTGTGAGCTAAGAGAGGGCCCCTTAGATTACGAAGCTTTACGGCTGTTGCAAGGAGGAGTGTCACATAATGCCATTGCGACTGGGCAAGATTCATTTTAAACCAAACTTAAAATAGTAGACCCAAAGAGTGCTCTAGAACACTTACGTGCCAGATACAGGTTTTCAGAAACCTTCCTCAGCCTTTGTTGTGGGTGGTGGGTTTTAGTGTCCTCTTGAAAGATAAGCTTCCCGGTCCTTGGATTACTTTAGAATGTCTTTTCTGCTTTTTTTCCAGTTTACGAATGAATTTATTCATAGACAAGTCATAAAAAGAAGTCGAAGCTCCAACAACAGTGGTTTTAAAGCTGCTTTTTATCCTAGGGAAACAAGGCTTAGGCTGTCGTATTGCATGTGCTGATCTATCTTCATACCTTCTTTCCCTTCTCAGCCTCAGTAACTTATGAAAGTTTGTCATTCTTTCACTAGCAGTGGGGAAAGGTGGAGTGGGGTGTTTTGTTGGGTTTTTTTCCACAGTTGAAATTTGCACTATGAAAGACTTAACCTTAAATCCATATGCCTATGAAACCAGGCTTCCTTAATTTTTGATACATAGGAAACTACTCAAAAAATCTTAGCCAGTCTGAGTGATAGCATACAAACAGGTCAATATAGCAAAAGGCATCCTGGCATTTGTTTTCTATCAGAATAAAAATGCCAGCAGTATCAAATGGATTTTATATGTTTTACTTGGGGAATGCTTTTGGAGTAGCCCAGTGTTAATATCATTATGTATGAAGGACGTGGCATTTTTAATTAGCTTTCAAAATCTTTCCCTATAGCATGTGACAAAGTTGAATTTTAAATGGAATGGGGGTTTCTCAGTATTACACACAGAGGTTTAAATAAAATAAAATAAGGCACAAATACCCTATTTTCATCCTATGTTAATCACCTCTAAACAGTATTCTAATGCTTTTTGCCTTGTTTTTTCTTTGTTTCTGTTTGTACAGAAACGGTTGTGAACTTACAAAATCAGTTTGGCAAGCTGTCTGGTTCAGTGCTACCTGCTGAAAAGCCAAATCCTTCAAGTTTTCAGTTAAGTTGGTCTGAAGAAAACACAGATGGGAGTTGTTTTCACGGGCATAGCCTGAAGGGAGTTTTGCAAGAAAAACGTGGTTTACTTACAGCCATGAACCCTGACTATTGGCTGTGTACAGTTAAACTATGTAATGAGAAGTAAGTACTCAAATTTTTGTGAAATTCATTTTGGAAAGTTCTCCTGAAAGTAAAGTGCCATATATATATAAATTTTTTTTTTTTTTTACAAATGACAAATATGGGGTGTGTACACAGCTATGTATTCACATACAGTTAAAATCATTTGTAGAAAGGGGCGTGTGCGGAATGGTTAGTCTTGGATTGGGAGTAGACAAATTGTAATATGAAGAGTGATCAAAGTGAGCTTTAGAGAAGAGAGGAGATGAGACAAAATCAACAACTAGAGTCACATGGCAAGAGCAGCAGCTGGGTACAAATATTCACTTCACTTCCTTCTTTGTAGTATTTTAGAAAAAAACTTGCGCCACAGCTCTGCAGAGAATGGGAAAACAGTTCCATTCCTCTCTCCCCTGGCTCCTGAAAAAGCATAGGAAATTAATTTACTAAATCATTATACTGCTTTTGTGGTGGCCTTAATCAAAATTGAAGTTAAAATAGCAGGCAGAGTTCAAATAAGCAGGCAATTAATGCCTCCAGAACATGGTTTGTTTTAAAACAAGTTACAAGTGAAAAGGTCTTCATCACTATTTCATCTAAGCATATTGGGAATCAACAGTTGTAATTTTTGCAAGCAGAAAAGTAAAAGAAGAAATACAGAAAAAGAAAACATTTTGTGCTATTAAGGAAGTTTAGTGTCTGTCTTTACTAGAGAACTGTTCCCAAATCCTGACTGTTCAAGTGAAAGGGAATTTTTATTTTCAGTTAAGGGTATATCAAAACAGTCATGCTGTTTGTCGGTAAAATTATTTTCTTTCAAGGACCTAAGTAGCAATAAGAGTGATCGCTCAGCTAATCCAGCCTTGTACAAAGTTATATGGATATTTAAGTATCTGCCTGGTTTGTGCTGAACATCTCACTCTTCCTTTAATACCTTCTCGTCTTGGGTCAAATTCTGCGAAAATTGGTGAATTCTTGACTTGGTGGGTGCTGGCAGAGAAGTGTGGCCAGAGACAGGGAGCAAAAGCCCTGCTGAGGGAGTGTGGGAGTTCGGCTGCATTTACTCCAAGGAGCAGGAAATATCTAAAATAGCGTTTCTTGTAAACTCCCTGGGTAGTGTGGTACGGCCTCTGGATGATACGCTAGATTTCACTTCTGCCATCGGTCGTATCATGAAATCCTGCTCCAGAAGGTGAATGTACCGGTGAGTGAGAGTGAAAAACATGAACTTTGCCGATGGATTGGATTCTCCTGAATTTCTCATGTGTGCAGTTAGAGTGTGGGTTTTTGGTAAGGAGGTCAGGGTACATTAATGTGAAATGAGATTTCATTAGCGCATTGAATAACATCTTATATATCTTTATCTGGCATGCTTAATGGCATGCTTAAGAGAGCAACAGCCTCTACAAAATCTTAGACATACCTTCCTGATTTGTAAAACGTTAAATATTCCCCTTGAAAATAACTGGCTTTTACCCATATGCAGTCTTTTCTGTCTTTCAGTGGATTTATTTGCTTATCTTTATTTTCCTTTTCACATTACCTTTCACATATCCACCGTGACAGAAATGGGTTGGAATAATGTAAACACAGTGTTATATTACAAGAGCTTTGGTTGTATGGATTCATTCTTTTGTATGAATAAGAAGCTTTTTTTTTTTTTTGAAGGGAGGAGAGGTAATAATCCTTTTACCACAAATTTGCGTAAATCTTATGTACACACTGAGTGAGTGGATATTTGGGTGTATGTTTGTGTGAATAATCTTTCATGCAAAGTCTGTTTTTTAAGCCTACATTTTCATATGTAATATATTAAAATGTTAATGGCAAACTGTCATAGCCTTCATGAAACAAGATTTGAATTTAAATTCTTACCGGTTAAATTTCCCATTATATCATTTGCAATGCAAGTAGTTAATTATACATCTAACACTTACTTAACTTTGGAAAACATCATCTACTCCTCAGATATGAAGTTTTATCGTATGCAAGTGTTTATTTTCAGTTCTATTATACATACAAACTTACAAACTCTCTATCTCTAAAAATCAGCATGGTCTAACTGAGACTACTGACAGACTTTAATCCTAGGAGTAAGGTACGATTTCAGATCAGCAAAGCTGAGATAGGTCAAATGATTGGTAAAATGCTTTTACGTTTTCTTGTAAAACTTTTAGTTTTAAACTGGATTCTAAATTGATTTGCTATAGAAGCCTTTACGTGATATATGACGAGGTATTATAACGTGGAAAAAATGGGTTTCCCGTATCAAATCTAAATTTAAAATCACTTGGGATTTTTTTAACTCTTCGGAGATGCTCTTAGGGTAAGTAACACAGAAATAGCACAAGAAGGGGTAAAAATGTGTGTTTAGGTACTCTTGTGAAAAGCATAACGCCAGTTAATCAAACAGGTGCTCTACGGTATGGACGTAATTATGCATTTGTCTCAGAATATACAAGATCCCTGCCCTGAAAACTGAGGTTTGACACCTAAGTTGCCATAAGAGCTGTGATTGCTGAATCTCAGGGTTAGGACTAGGACACAGCAAAATGTCTTAATTCATGTGAGCCCAAAAATGCAGGTTTGGTTCAGCCGACAACATTTCTCAGTGAAGCTCGAGTTTAGCAAACGTGTTGAATTGTGGGGTCAGCTAATTCATTCTGGCGCTGCCGAAATGTCTGATCTAATTTAGGTTTTGTTAGAAGTTGCTGGCAGTTTCGGAGGAACATGAGGTAGGGCATAGGATGGGTTGTACAGCACGAGAAACCTAGTTTCAGATTTCCAATCTGCGAGACTTCGGGAGGCTTCAAACAAAGACTCATCTCCCTGAAGCGCGGCTTGTGTGGCACTGGAGGACGGGTCCGTCTGTTCCGCCAGTTTGAGGTAAATGTAAATGCTTGTTGGGCCAGAGGGAGCAAGCAAATAACTCTATAGTCTAGTAATTAGCACACTTGCCCGTAAATTGGGACAGACAGGTTCCAGTCCTTGTTCTGGTGAATATTTAAGACCGCTGCTCTGAATCAGACAGAGGAGAAATTTTAAACTTTGCTTCTCCACATCCCAGGGCAATGCCTAGTTAAGCTAGAAGACGTGTAGGGCTTGTATGGTGAATAGCACCTAAATCCCCATATCAATGTGAAAGATTATTTTTTTTTGAATGAAACAGCTGAATTTTATACTATTTTAAACTTACCGCTTTTAATAAAAAGAAATTTGGGGCTAACCCAGAACAGGGTATTTTTCCAACCGAAATTGATGAACTTGATGTTTACGGAGCTCTCTCTGCAGTCTGTCCCGTGTCATCTTCTGTTCAGGCTGACACTTGTTACCAGCAAGTCCAGTCTGCTGTTTTCATTATATACTTCATCAGTAAAATCACCTCACCATTTTCATTAACATTTTCACTGTGAAAGCTACAAAATAATTAAGCAGAAGGCTGCTACAGCACTAATTACTTTCTCTTGACCGGGTCAATGTTTGCCCTGGTGTTTCCTATGTTACTCTTTTGAACTGAACTTAGATTTTCTCTGTTGTTTCTAGACAGGTAGTTTACATTTAGCCCACAAAGACAACAGACAAGAAATGGATGGGTTATAAACCCATGCAATAGTGTCAGGAAGAGGAGAGGGGACCCTATGGAGAATGTGGGCAAGGAATAGAGAAGAGATCCTGGGATGTCTGCATTGGATCATAAAATGGTTTGGGTTGGAAGAGATCTTAAAGATCATCTAGTTCCAGCCCCCCTGCCCTGGGCAGGGACACCTCCCATAGACCAGGCTGCTCAGAGCCCCATCCAGCCTGGCCTTGAACACTTCCAGGGATGGGGCATCCACAGCTTCCCTGGGCAACCTGTTCCAGTGCCTCACCACCCTCACAGTAAAGAATCTCTTCCTGATATCCAATCTAAATCTGCTCTTTTTGAGATTAAAACTGTTACCCCTCGTTCTATTGCTCCACTGCCTGATGGAGAGTCCTTCCCCATCTTTCCTGTAGGCCCCTTTTAGGTACTGAAAGGCTGCAATAAGGTCTCCCTGGAGCCTTCTCTTCTCCAGGCTGAACAGCAACAACTCTCTCAGCCTGTCCTTATAGCAGAGGTGCTCCAGCCCCCTGGAGAGCCTTAGAAATTTAAAAAACAGAGTAAGGTAGCCATTTTCACACTTTGTGACGTTTGCTGAAAGCTGGCAGAATGAACAGTGGTTCAGTTAAGTCCTGAAAGGCAGAGAATGTATTCTTTGTCTGGTTGAGTATGATCCTGATTCGTGGTGCAAGAAGCCATACAGGCTTTTCCTCCTTGCTGTGTCTGCACCATCTCTAAACGTGTCTTGGTCCAGTTCTCTACTTCAGGGTTTGGCAGGAGTGGATCCTTTAACAGAATTGACACTGTAGACCAGAATTGTGATTTATGCAGTTGATTAAATGGATAGTTTTCCTCTAATTACATTTAAATATATAAATGCTAGCTAAATACTAACTAAATGCACTTGTAATTCAGGGCGCTTTTTTCCCTCTTTCTTTTCAGAACGTGTGGTCATCTGGCTCATTACAGAGAAGAGGACTTTCCCCAGAGTTACCATTTTGTAATAAAGTTATTCTCCTTTCTTCTGCGGATACAGCCCTCTTATATCCATGACGAGGTGTGTGTGATAGAACACAAACTTTTTAATAAAAAACTCTGTAAAAAGCCAAAATACAACACAGGCCTAAGGAAGTAAAAAGGCCTAAAAATCACAGTAGTAAAACTGTGTAAATGAGTTGGTTGGATCCCAAACCATGGTATCATATTGATCCTTTTGCCTACATGGAAATTTTTTGTTTAGTAGTGCTGAGATCTACTACTGTACTTTAGTTGTAGTGTCATTTTATCTATAATTTAAGTTACTGGTTTCTAGCTGGGAAAGTTACCAAAGAATCTGTTTAAGAAAATTTATTTCCTCACTTTGCATCAGAGCCAACAGGAAGCTATGAAATTACCATTTTTTGGGCATAATTGTACATACTTTGAGTGTAATGGACAGCACGTTAGCATCTAATTACATTGTGAGATTTTGCAATTAAAATATTATCTATTTTTTTACCTACTGTTGTATGACAGCAAATACATCTCTAGAAAGTAATGTTTACTTTGGTTTGAAATGATGTGTTAACAAATAAAAGGAGCCGTTGGTTGATGTTTTCAGTGCAGTGAGTTTTTTAGTCATTGTTTCTAAACAGGCTGTTCTGGAGCAACTCTGGCACTGTTTTCTACATTTCCTTGCATCCCGTGTATCTGCTGGTCTATTGTTATGCCTGAGACTCTCATTCAGGTTAACACATTTCAGGCCCATCTTCCACTCCAGGCTTCACAGATTTTGCAGCTACTTTTATACCTGGCACTGCCCATCCTGTTTCTTGTGCAACAGTAACTGCCAGGTCCGCCTGTTGTTCTTCTTCTGCAAGGCTACTGTTGGTTGAATTTCTTCTCTCTGCTCTATAATCCAGCACCTTCATCAGCTCACGCCTCAGCCATTCTGCCAGTTTCTCATGCTCAATCTTATTTATGCACTGGGTTTTTAAAACTCTTCCAGGCAATGTGTAAATGAAGTTGGGTGCTGTCACATTAAAGACACTGTAACGTGTACATATGTTGAACAGAGATGTTGAGTAGATACCCAGATGAATAACGCTGCTTTCGGTTGAATGAAATAAAATTCAGCAACTCCAGGCATCAGGATGGAGTACAGAAGCTGCCAAATCTGTTTGGTCAAAACCAAAATATACAGCTGTTTCTAAGCATTATTATAGGTGAGAAAAATGGTGTCTGCAGACTTTACAAAGAGTTAATTGCTTCCTTCCTGAGCAAGGGCTTCAGTGAGATGTCAGCTGGGAAGGGAATCAGTTCAGCGAGTATGTACGGACTCAGAGTATGATGGAAGGTTTTAAAATCTGTTGCAGTTCGATCCGTGAAGCTGTCGTCTAAAAGTTGGGAACAGGCGAGAGATAGGAGAGCAGATGTGCTGCCCTACCTGCCTGGAGCAAGCTGGTAAAGCAGTATTGCAAGCACAGGTAGAGCAGACAGGACTGTTAAAGGTAAGTTGGAAGAGTTACTTGGAAATACCAGCAAACCAGGAGGCTTTGCTGCCTCGGTAGAGGCAGGGTGTAATTGAGCATGGTGTCCTGACTCAAGGGGACAGAAATGACACACTTTGGGTGAAAGTGTTTTACTTTTTTTTGTATATTTTAAGTAGATGTTGTAGAACAGGGATTTAGAGCAAGGGTCCTGTAAAGCAACTGTAAGGTGCAGATGCGAAGGTATAGTTTTAAGCCATACAGAGCTAAACTGTGCTTGATGGGGAAAGAGGAAAGAGCAGATGAAGCTGTTACTCGTTGTATGTGTTAAGAGATTTCGTAAGTGAGTACAGTTTACTATGTCTAAATCAATTGCCATGTCGTGCTGGATACTTCAGTCTTCTGGCAAGACATGTCTTGAACTGACGTTTACATCAACGGACTCGGAATATACCAATTTGAATCTCATCTTGTGTGCGGTGTTTGTGTTTTGAAATTAGCCATTATCTGTTACATCGCACCTCGCCTGAGTGAATTACTAAACTAAGTATCTGGTAAAATTATTTGTTGTTCTTGTTTTAGATGAGTATTTGTGTCAGTTAAAAATCTACAGAAGTGTAACACACATTGTCAGTGTTCTCAACAGCGCTTGCTCAAGTGACTGAAAGTGTCTCATTCTTTTTACTATATCTGTTAAAGTTTTGAATTAACTATCTAAAAGACAACTTGTTATACATAAAGGATCTATTTAATTCAGAAGTCTTTATTTGAAAGACTTATGCACTTAATTATAGGTACACCTTTCTTTTAAAACTACTGTAGTAGTAAAATCTGAGCTTCGTAAATTAAAAATACTGTGCTCATTGTTACATTGTTACAAAAGTAACAAAGCTCCCTTAGATGTTAGAATAAATTAAAGCTGTACTTTAATAAAGTGGAGTAGAGCTTGCAGTTAATCATCGAGAGCCATGTGCCTTCTGGACACATCGGTTCAGAGTCAGATGTAAAAGTAAAGGGTGTGCCTCTGAAATACTTAATGTTAGTTCTATCCAGTTTAATCAATCAACACTTATGTTGGAGTAATGATGTTTAAGAAGCTGACGAGCCACAAGAGTGCCTTATCTGCAGTGAAGTGTAGTTGAGCTCACTGGGAACAACTACTTTGGGTCCAGTTAATGTAACCCTGAGGTGGAGCCGCACTGGTTGAACAGACGGCTACCGGCGGGTGTCTGCCCCAACCCCGCCGTTCAAGCCACCTCTTCTATCGACTTTTAAGTTACAGCTCCTTTCTGTAACTATTTGCTGAAAATGTCTGGGGAAAACTCAACTTTCTGATAGCTACTTTTTTTTTTTTTTTTTTTTTACTTTTTCCCATGGAAATTTTAAGTAGAGAGAACCCGGTTTGTTTTGTTTCTTACTCCAAAAGTTGAAGAGAGCTCTTAAGGTTGTAGATAAAGGCAAGTGGTTTTTTTAGATTAAACTTTTAAAGCATAATATATAAAGATTTAGAATAGTTAAATAATTATTAACTAAGACAACAGCAAAATCAGTTATTCTGAGACCTTGATGTGCCTTCTAAAGCGAATTTGGCTTTTTCCTAGTTTTTTTATATTTTAACGCACTACGTTTTTTCTATCTTTAAAAACGCAAAAGTATTCTCTTAAATAATGCAGCCTTTCTGCTATTTCAGTGGAGAAATATGACAGATGTCTCATTTTCTTTTGAAAGGTACAGCCTTCAGCAGAACTTGAATTTTACCTTACTAGTTTTTCACTACCTTAGTGTGTCTGCATTCTCAACGTCAACTTAGTCGCAGTCAAATACATTTTTCTTTTTAAAGGTTTTACCATTTTCCAGACATGAAGGAGAGGTATTTGACTTTCTCATTAACCTTTTATGCAGAGCGAGGGCCCTGAACCTGGTTTAACAAGAGAATGAGAATCATCAAAGCCCAATGCCTGTAAGCAATACTACTCTAATTTATTGGCCATAGCGTGTTGTATGGGCTTCACTGCAATTACATCTCTCCTAACTAATTTTTAGCATGCCCCCTGAAACAATGGTGTTTGGAAGATTTTGAGAAAGCTTCATGCAACTTTGCAGGCAACGCAATGAATAACTTGCTTCTTCATAACTTCTTGGGAAGCTCAAAAGGCCTCAAAAGGACTTTTCTCCCTTTATGGACAAACAAGACTTTTGATGATGATCCCGAAAAGATGATTTCAGGGTATTTATAGGAAGTTGTTAAGAGGGTGCTTCTGCAGGGCTGGGAGCAAAAAGGACCAGGATCAGGACCCACAATGCTTTTGGGAGAGGTAAAGTCTGTAAATGTTAAGTCCTTAAGTGTTTGCTCCCTGGTTCATCTGTCCCTTCCCCGTGTCAGGTTGAGTTAAGTTTTATGCTGCTTCGCAAGCACAGGAGAATCGGGATAACTTCAATTCATGAACCTGCTATTTTGATCTGAAATGAAGTGGGCTTCCCAGCACATACAGTCATATGTATTTCCTGGCTGAGCATGTCAGTATGTGGATTTGCCAAAGGAGTGTCTCCCGCTGCAGTTGTCCTTGCACTGAATGCGGAATGCTTGCTTTCCAGTGCCTCCTCCCCAGTTATCGGTCTTCTTGTTTCTCACACGTGAAGCTCCTTTGTTCCTGGCCAGATTAGATGAGGGAGAACATAAAGGGGATGCCACGATGTACAAAAAGGTGTACGTGAAAGAGCTTTCCTCACCGCTGCTTGTGCTAGGATGCTGCTGAGACGGTGAACAGGAGGGCGAGTAAGGACTGGCAGAACAGGAGATGATGAACACTTGTGTCCTCACGTGAGGTTATAGCTGCCCTTGTACCACTGCTAATGGCAGCATTTTGAGAGAAAGAACACTCTTCCCTGATCCTCAGCATCTACATCAGTAGATCAGGTAGTTTTAAAAGAAAATACAAGCCTCCGCATTCCTCTAATAATCTGACATGGCTGCTCTGTATCGTAGAAGTATTGTGTGTCTGCTCCCTGTTGTCCTAGCTGTGGCTTTGCGCGTCAGCTGCAGACCCTGCCATTGCCTCATGAGAAAGACACTAAAGACACTCGGTGGCAATGTTGCAATCCAAAAGCTTGATCTGGATCCTGGGGTGCTTCTATGCTGCCTGTTCCTGAAGGACACTGTCTCATGGAGCTGTCTGATGGAGCACTGCGCGCCTCTGACCGGGCTGCATGAGGGGTGCGGAGGAAGGGCTGCTGTGAGAGAGAGGGGTGAAGACGCCACCTCTTTACAGGCCCATGGAAGAGAAGAGAGTCCTGAAACTGCATCCAAGTGCCCCAGCTCTCAAGGGCAGGGTATCAGACTGCGGAGCTAGTGAGTTCCTGGTGAGCCGTCGGCTCCTCACAAGCTAGGCGGGCTTCATTTCTGCAGGCAGGCTGGTTCCTGCGCTTCTGAGCAGGACTTCCACTGTGGTCCCATGATGTGGCGCGGCAGGGCTCCCTGCGACCACCACCCACAACTTGCTGTGGCGCCAGGATGTGAAGGAACCCACCCAGCCCTGGAGCTCACGTGCATGGTAAGCCGTGCTGCGTCGATACAAGACTGTGACAAAACACTTTTGTTCAGTGCGCTGAGATCCGTGGCGTCCGTAACTCCTAACTGGGCAGCTGGGTGGTTTCCGTGCAGCGGAGCCAAGCGGATTAGGCAGAGAACAGTATGCAGCCAAAGAGCTGCACAGGCTGTTCCCTTGCTACGCCGCTGTCGGCCTGCGTGGCAGGACCTGTGGGCACAGAAGTCAAACCCAGAGCAAGCGCGACATCGAGCAGAGACGAGAAATGCTCAGTGAGACTGCTTAGCGTGCTAAAGATTTTAGCAATAAAATTCCAGGCCTCAGGGTGACTTTTTTTTTTTCTTAATATATAGGCTACTGCAAAATTGATTCATTTATGTTATTGTCATTTCAGAGCAGCCTCAGTCAGGCTGATGGAGCTGCATCTCCTGCCCCTGAACAGTCTGGATGCTCTCAACAGCGTCTGCGTTCTCTGTAGCGCTAAATATGGAATTAAAAGGGCAATCTTTAAGGGCTGCCTGTGAGATCGCATGTAGGGATATGACTGAAACGAAGAAGCAAACTGTTTATTTTCCTGTTCTGTATTTCACACTTTGTGCTTTCATTTATTTCTTTACCCATTCCCCGCCCCCCCACCCCAGCTTTTTCCATCTTCTCTTTCCTACAAGGCATTTCCAGCTTCCTTTTCTGCTGTCACTTGTCTTTCTATTTCCTTACACTGTGCCTGCTTTCACCTCACTTCCTAGGGAGTTCATGAACCTCTGCATGGGCTTTTCTCTCTCTTTTTTTTTTTTCCCCCTTTTTTTTTTTCCCCCATTCCTTTGATGCCTTCAGCAAATTCTGCAGGAGTCAGCGATCAGCTTCGGGCTATCTTTTCCAGCCCTATCCTCGGTGACCACAGGCCTGTTGCAGAAGAGAAAAGCTTGCCTGGCGTGCTGTGTGACGGAGAGGAGTATAGAAGATTCACTGCTCCTTACAGCCAGCTCTGCATCCTGGCCCTCGCATCTTACTGCTCACATTCAGTAGAAAGTATCTTGTTTTGACTGCCTGCTGCGTTTTGTGAAATCCAAAGTACTGTTACAAACTTGATGCAACTTGTTTGTATATTACACAGGTGTGAATGGCCAGTGCGTGTAGATGATAATTATCGGGTATGAGATTTTAAAACCTTATTTGTTAGGTAAGTCGTAACAGTAGCTAATCCTTGCCCAGAGTAATTCCCAGTTTCTCTAGGTAGATTCTCCGTCTAGGAGGAGGCGCGAGCACGTTGAGAGAGTGCTTGGCCGGGTGGTTGCAAATGGCGCGTGAGCTCGGAGGGGTTCCTTCTGTGTTTTGAGTGGGATTCATTTAAAAGGCAGCAAATGCATGAAGAAAGGAAGGAGAACGCTGAAGGCAGGACAGAGGCAGAGGGAAAGGTTAAAGGGAAGGGCATGAGAGGTGGAGGACAGCAGTGAGATTACGGCGAAAGGGCTGAGCGAGGGAAGAAGCTGGAGTGAACGCCCGCCAGCGCAGGGCAAGGGAAGTCCTGCCAGGGCACTGCCACATCAGGCTGGCACGGCTTTATGCCCAAGCCAAAGCTCTGCTAAATCCCTTTGCGCTTCTTGCCTGATTTTATTCAGCAATGATGCAACCCAGTTAGTGACATCACAGAAACACACCTACAAATGGTGTTACAGAGTCTAGATTGTGACCGGTAGATTAGTCAACGGTGTCACAATACGGTGTTTATATCATTGTCTCCTGAATGTGGAAGTGATTGCTGTGTTGATAACTAAGTTTTCATCGTCAGATCAGGCTGTTGAGAAAAGGCGTCCCTTTTGCACAGACAACAGCTTTGATTTATTTGGAATAAAATCCTGGTAAATTCTAGTTTAAGTAGAAATACCGAGTGTGGCACATTACTAAGATTTCAGCAATTCGGGTGCAATGTAAACATGTGACTGCACTTCAACACGTACTGCATCTGGGTCACTTACAGCTACAGGGTAGTGTTATATTTTATTGTTAATGAAAAGTACGCACGTGTGCCAAAAGGCAGGGATTGTGTCTGCACATAGCAGAATTCTGTGAGCAGAAGCGGAGAGCGTAAGGAGTGAGTAACAGCTGAGAAAGTTAGCAGTCCTCTCCAATACTTGCAATTTTGAGCTCATTTTGTAATTTGTATCAGAAACAGAGCAGGTTATACTAGTTTGCGAAAATGTAACTATCTTACATCCTAATTGGATGACAGTAGTTTTTTTTATATATGTGAGAGCAGACAAATTTTCTTCTGTGTAATTTTGAATTAGATTTTTCCAAATGGGTTAAAAATACAGGATACCTTTTATTGCATGTCATGAAGAACAATTTACAGCAGTTCATTTCGCTTTGGAGAGCAAGATCCTACTTCAGTAATGTTATTTATCTTTTGCCATCCTAATGGCAATGTTTGCAGATACAAACAAAGTATTTTGTTGCTAGAACGCTAGTTGTAATCCAGTCAGAGGATATTAAGCAACTTCCAGGATTAGACCCTTAGTGAAAGTTTCTTCCCTTTAGTTTCATATTTCCTTCGGTTGGCTGCTTGAATGGTCCTTCTATAGTTTTGCATTGGAGTATATCCTGTACCAATAGGGAAGAGAATTTTGACCTAGAAGGAGAGACCTCTTATTAGTGTCCATGCTTTTAAATTACAGTAGCGATCTGAAGCCTGACATGTGATAGATAGCACTGTTGCTGTATGGATTTGATTCAGCTTGTTACTTAAACAAGCAGCCTCCCACCCTTATTTCTCAAGGAGAAACTTCAGCTTTTTTCTGATTTAAATGCACGCGTGCCGCTTCGGAAATACCCGATGTATTTGTAATGTTTCTGCTGATGTTAAACCAGAAGATTTAGATGCATTCCCAGCAGTAACCCCATCCTAAACCCCCCTTTCCCTCCCAGCCCGGGTTCGTCTGTGAGGCACGTAAGGATGAGAGGAGCCGCCCTACACGGCGCTGGACTTGGGCGGTGGGCGAGTTAACGCACCTTCTGTCGCTTTTAGACTGACAAAAAAAAAAGAGTTTGGTACGGGAAAAAGAAGGAAGGTTCCATGGGATGGAGAGGGAGAAGGGTAAACCCGTTTTGGGGGCAGAAAAAGATCCCAGGGTGCTTCATTCCCGAGATCCCCGAGCCCTGGCCGCGGGCCGGCTGCCGTGAGGCGACTCCCCTCCCGCGCGGCCCCGGGCCTCGGCGGGGCGCGGGACGGGCCGCCCGCCGGGAGGAGAGCGCCGTGGCCCCGCGAACGCTGTTCGTGCAGGGGGAGCCGTGAAAACGGCAGGAAAAGGGGTTTTTTTCTCTCAGAAAAGCAGGTTTTGACAGCGAGGTGCTTTGCTGGGGGCGGGCGGGTGCCCCCGACCGCGGGGGAGCGCCTTCCCCGGGAAGTTTTACTCGTCCCTTCCTTGCGCCGTCCCCCCGCGTGGTAACGGAAGGGCAGCGGCTCCCATCACCCGCTGCCCGCTGCCCGCTTCCCTTCGCCCCGACCCGGGCCCCACCGGCCGCCTCCGCCGCGGCGCCCCCCGTCCCCCTCGGAGCCC
>VXBO01001312.1:152693-204762 GCA_013400135.1 Rhinoptilus africanus | reverse complement strand
GGCAAGGTGGATTTCGGCAGGTAAGGGGGTCGGCGGGACCCCCCCGCTTTTCCCCTGAGCAAGGGGGGCTCTCGGCGAGCTCGGCTGCAGCTGCCTCGGACTGCGCGGAACCGGGTGTTTAAAAGAGCTAAATCTGATCGTGACGCCGGTTTTGTGTAACTTGGTGGTGTGGGACGGTGGCGTCCTCTCCGAGCGGATCCCTGCCTGCGGGTAATCCTGCGCTTGTCGCCGTGAGCGGCTGGAGGCGGCGGCCGCCGGCGCCCTGGGTGAATAGGAAACGGGGCGACTCTGAGGCGGTTTGAAGAACCGATTATAAAATTGCGGCGTTTTGAATGATCGGTGGCTCAAATGCACTCATTTCCGAGGGAAAGATTATTTTTTTTTTTAACCATAGTGTTTGGTTTGTTTTTTTTCTTTTTTAACGTACTACTTTCTAGTAAGAGGACTCTAACGCAGTAGCGTGCTAACTTCACCCTATAATTAGGATATTTTATACGTATTTTTACCTCCGATGACACTTAATAGATGAGGGCATAGCAATTTAGGTCCCTGCGCTTTGCTCTTCTGGCACGTAGAAGCCGGCGATGGAGATCCTCTCTGCTGCCTCAGCATTAAAGGTGTGCTCTGCTCAAAAACCAGGTATAAAACACTCTGCGGCCGAGGATCTCCTGACATCTCGAGTTAAATTGCATGGTGAGGGAGAGAAAGGGAGGCTTTTGTATCAGTGGAGCAAGTAGGAATAGTTTCTGTGATCCTAACACAGAAGGCTGTGGGGTCCTCGCAGGCAAAGGGAGCGTGTCTGCTTGTTGTAATATTCTTCTGCTTCGGCCACATGGAAAGTGTAATTCGGAAACTATTAAAACTGCAGTAGGAACCTTACCTCTAGCCTTTGCTGGACACATCTTCTACTTTGTGAGCAGATCCACGTGCCAGTAATCTAGAAACCTAAAACTTAAGAAAAATAAACGTTTGCCTTCTCTTATTAATACGTTCTCATTTTCCTGAAAGGAGCCGTGGTTCTGCGAAGGGATTGAGTTTCTGCCAAAGCCTGCGCTTCTCTTGATAATTTTGTAGATAATCCTTTCTGTGCTGCTTTTAGGGGGGTAGGCAATGTGAGTTATGTTTAGGTGTTCAAATGACAAAGGAATCGCACAAAAATACGTAGGTTTTGCATTTGCTGCGTTTCTAGTTAGTGGCTGCTTTAGTTCAGTCTTTTTAGTTTTTCCTTGGTTCTCTTTCCACGTGAACATTGTGTTACTGGCGGGAATCAGCTTAGTGGTCTTGTGAGTCCAGGCAAGGCTGACTTAGCCCTTCAGCTTGGCAGGGTTGGATCAAGGGAACTGCACCCAGGTTACTTCGGTTGCCTTTTTCATTAACGACTGACTTTAACTGGAGGATTTCCCCATTTGCTATGGATATTTGAGGTTTCTTTTGTCACATTGTATAGGAATAGGAGCTTGTGCTATGTCCCTACAGAAAATCCTGCTTTGTCTTCTGCTGTGCAATCTTTGATAGAAGGGTGGATGTCCTTATCTGCCTTTCGGTACGCTGTGTTTTGGTATCTGCGTCAGTGTGTACACAAATATGTACGAAGACCTAAAGAAAGGGCTTGGTGCAGGAGCTTGTCTTTTTTGTTGTTGTTGTTTGCTTTTTTCCAACTGTATAATATTGATTTATAGCCACAAAGTGCTCTTACAAGTCCTGGAAACTCCCACTCGCTTTCAGTGACTTCAGCTCAGCCAAGCTGTCCCATTGAAGCTCAGCGAGACTCCTTGTGTAACTGATAAAGGATTGAACGCATAATTTGCAAAGTGCTTTGCAATCTTTTTGGTAGAAGGTGGTGATAAATGTAGGATACTGCTAAGCTGATTATAGTGATTAGAGTATTTCACAACTTGATATTTCACAACTTTTCGTATTTGTAGTATATTTCAATCTCTGAATGTGTCTGGGTAAATAGATTAAACGAGTGCTTATCTACCAGGGAAGGGGTGTGATGGTGGTGAGGACCGGCTTTTTGTGGGGTTAGGTTTTAAAAAAACAATTATTTATTTATTTTAAGCTATTACCAGTTCCTTAAAAAATGGCAAGTTTGGGATATTTAAAAAAATAAAAAAGCCTCACTTCTCTCCCTGTCAATCTGCAGTAAACTAATGTGCTTGTACTGGGAAGAAAACTGTTGGAAGTGGTTTAAAGGTCAGATTTAATCAACATTTGCTTGAACTGACTTAAAAGATAATGCATGTATTTTACTAATACTAATTACAAAGTATATTAAGTTCTCTAGCATGGTAGGACAGCATTTTCTCCAGATGGTCCCACTTTCACCTGTGGGCAGAAGGTCCAAGTCTTGGAGCTTTCTTGTTCCCGGCAGTTTCAAAATATTCAGAGTAAATACAAATATTTTTTTTTGTATACTACAAACAAAGGGAAAAACTCCAGTATTTCCCTTTTTTTACCAGTCATCTGTTGAGGGTTTCTCAAACTAGGGTCACAGATTATTTCAACGATGACCAGGCAGTAAGTCTTTTGGCTTCCCTTGTCAGAAAAATTCACTGACAAATTGATTTGAGGTCCCTCTGGCCAGTTTCCCTGTGTAGTCTATAACTAATTGGCAGCTTCTACGTGATGTTTTCAGATATACTCTGAGAGCAAAGGCACCTCCTGAAAGCTCTGGGGGAAAGATATTTTCATTAACTCATGTTTTCTGGTTGCACTTGGGAATTGGAGCAGATTGTGACTCGGTAGTATTATGTAGGACGTGCTAGAGGTTTTGTAGGTGGCAGACCAGTAAGCATGTGTAACTTTTTCTGCGTTGCGTTCACAGCATGAGCAGGTCAGTTGTGCTCTTAAACAGCTTTGTGATTTTATATAGGCTGGTGTAATCCAGCTGAGTTCAGTCAAATTTAATCCTGATTTACATTGAGTGTGAGTGAGATCAGAATTAGGTTTCTGGGCTTTTTGTGTTGACTAATCCTTGCAGCGCACTGAATCAGAGTATGAACCCTCTGAAACTGGGGCAGCTAATTTAGAAGAACTTTAGGAATGTTTTTCATGTGTTCTAACAGGTGTCTCTTTTCTTTCTTCTTTTTTCTCTTTTCATGATTCAAGTAAAAGACCCGTGTTGGTTCTTCAGAATGACTCTCTCTACTCTCAGAGACGTCCATACACCAGTGAAGATGAGGCCTGGAAAACCTTTCTTGAAAACCCCCTTACAGCAGCTACCAAAGCTATGATGAGCATCAATGGTGATGAAGACAGCGCGGCTGCCCTTGGACTGCTCTATGATTACTACAAGGTAGATTGGTGTGGGTGTGCTCTGGCAGCCAGTGGAACTCTTCTTCCACCTGTGGAAGAGGTGTCGTTTGCTAGAGGATTTTGCGGAAACTATGAATAGATCACAAGGACTTTAAACTATATGGGTTTTAAATGGAAAAAATCACATGTCTTTTTTTCTTAAAACTGGCTTATTTTTAGCTCAGTAGAGTAAGATCCCCTGGATTGTAATGTAGTGGATTAAAAGCTTCAGTTGTACTTTCTCTGTCGACTCCAGGTTCTGCAGAGGGCAATGTGTTGTAGAAATAGTCGTGAAGAATGAAACTTTGGGAGCATGTCTGTACCTGAATGACATGTGGAGAAAGAAACTTACCTCCTTTTGCTCACGTGATCCCACTTCTGGTGGCATCATTGGCTTTTGCTGGGTCTCAGCTGGTACTAAGCTATACCACCACACAGATTTTTGGTGGTGTGGGTGGTAGAAGTGTCCACCCGAATAAGCTGCTGCCCACATCCCTCTGACCTTCAGTGAGCTTCAGCTGCTGTAATCTGTTAATCTTTGGGCAACTGTGGTTGTCTTCCTTGGTGTTCATGGTCTTCTCAGAGACAGGCGCCTTCCTAGGTGCTCACAGGTGAATTGGACACAGTCAGATAATCACCTGGTTTGTGTGGGATACATTTTGCTGAGCTTTCTTTCCTAAGTACCAAAAGTCTATGGCAGGGTAGTTGCTTCCAGTCCAAGTCAGTGGAGAGAGACTAGCAGGCATTTCCAGGCAGGGGAGGCATCCTGCTCATGTTAGAGGCCAGCATTATGGTGGCCTGGCTCACTGGGTGGAGGTGTCTGTTTTTAATTTGCTGACCGTGCAGGGAGGCCAGGAGGCTGACTTGGCTTGCGTGCCTGGTGCTTTGGCTAGTGTCTTTTAACAGTAGCGAGTGCAACTGCCAGCCTCAGTATCTTCTTCAAGCACGAGGAGAGGCTGCCTTGTGCATACAAAATCCTTGCCTGTCTTTTTAAGACCTGAACATGTCTTACATATCAAAATATTCTTGTAATGCTTAATATGGAGATTAACACTCCACACACACAAAAAAATGCCACAAACTCACTGATGTGGATGTTATTCAGCTACTTTTGTGAGAAAACTGGCTTTCTGCTTTGTGCCTGCGCTTGTTACGCTCTTGGAAGAAAAACCCCAACACTTTCACCAGAGTGATTTTAATCCGCAAAAATCAATTTTGATTTCTAAACCTGTAGGTTACAGAGAGAACGCTGATGTTGATCCATAGCAGTTGGCAAAGCAGAAGGGATTTTCTGTGTATTAACGTCTCATTTGGGGTTTCCTCTTATGTTTGGGTATCAGTGAGTGTACAGAAAAATCAGTGGAAGAACAGGTATGCCATGCATTTGCATGACGCAAAATGGTTAGAGGTTGAAAGATTTATTGAGGGTCGCTATGAAGTAACGTTAGAGGGACGAAGTCTAGGCATTTCTAGTACACCCCCTCTGCATTATCAAAGGCAGCCGATGAGATCACCTTCGTATTAAAAAACACCCTAAATCCAAAAATAACAAAAGAAAACAACTTGAGTTTTCTTCCATTTGACTAGTGGGCTATCCTGATTGCTCAACTGTGGTTAATAAGGCTTGATGGGAAACAAATTTTTGGTCAGAAGTTAGTCTAGGAGTGTTGGACTGGAGGCCAAACGCAGCTTGGAAGACCCTTGTTTTTCAGTGGCTAGTTAGTGTCGGCTTCCTAACATGGAAAATCCAACAATTCTGGTGTTACTAGAGATTCCAAGTTATGTGCAAGAGCCAGGACTTGGGTTTTAGTTGGGGGCTGTTTAGAGAGGTATGCTGTTGGTGCAGGTATGCCATCAGTCCCCAGGTTAGCAGTAAAGCAGTGGTTCCTCATCTTGCACCCAAGCTGGCAAACGCGGGCAGTGTCTGAGCAGGCTTCAGCGAAGGAAAGTGGTGAGAGTTTACTCTTCCTTATGCTGCAAAATGTTTGCTTTGCTCATTCAGGAGGCATGTTGAGAGTGACAAAAGTTCTGGGCGCCGTTTGTGTGTTTGCTGAGGAGCTTGCGTGGACTTGCTGTGCAGTGTAGGGGACCTGAGCGCCACAGGCTTGTGCCAGCGGTGGTTAAAGCCATTCGGGTCGTTGGGGTGCTGGCGATGTGCTCTGGTGAACCAAGCCACTGTGGGTCGAAGGGTTCACCCTCTTCTGTAAGCTTTGGTCTTGCAGCGCAGCCAGGAAAATGGTGAACGTCCGTGTGTGAACTAGGTGGTTTGTGTGATCAGTGTTTGCAGTGTGTGATGTTTACAGGGCAAATCCTGTCAGTGGCATAAAATACGAGGAGCGGTATTGACCTGTCTTAAATCCTTTTGTTTATAAAAGATTTAATACGGTTTGGGCCAATGTATTGTAGGTGGCCATGCCCAAAAATGAGCCGTAGCATCCCATTACAGTTATCAGACCTGGTCCTCCCTGAATTCTCTGGTCTCCGAGGAGAAAGGAAAGCCTCAGGTGGTTTTTGAGGAAGTAGCCTGGAGAGCATGTGTTCTTTGGGAAAGGGCTATGGAGCAGCCTTTCATAAGCCCTGAGCTCATCCAGCAAGCTCAACTCTGCCAGTCTGCATAAGAGAAAACCTGCACTGCCAGCACAAACCTTGAGGACTCTCCTCCTGGTCCTGCTCACCTCAGTGCTGGTGCTCCTGTCAGGGGTGGATGATTTTCTGTGCTGGTTTTCCTACAGCCTGGCACTCGCAGGAGCCCAGGGCTGGCACAGCTGACTGGGTCGGCTAATTGGGGTTCTGCGGGGCGTCACCTGGGGCAGGCCTGTTATCCCAAAGCTGTGCAAACATTGGTGAAGCTATAATGCTAATAAGGACTAGTATCAGAGAGCAATGCTCTCTTAATTTGACTAAATGTCTCTGTTTTCTGAGGAGATACCTAATTTTATTTTTCTTTTTGTACAAGAGGAAGAATGCAATTTTAATAATGTCTTGCACTTCCCAGGTTCCAAGGGAGAGGAGGTCTTCAACAGCTAAACCAGAGGTAGAACATCCTGACCAAGACCATAGCAAAAGGTATTAGTTTTTATTGTTGCCTGTCTGCTTATCTCCCTTCCCTCCTAGACCACCAAAGCTGCTGATGGAGAGTAACTTGCTGCACTGCAGTATTGTGCTGGAAGAGAGAAATTGTTTGATTTTACTGTGTGTCCCAAATTCCAGTGCTGCCCCAGGAACAGGACGGGGATTGGACCATGATGTTGAGAGCTGAGGCCCAACCTGCTCATCACCATCCATCTGCTTTCTAAGTGCTGGTGTCATAAAGTCAGCATAGCAAAAGCAGCTCTCTTTAACACTAAGCACAGCCTGGTAGCACAGGCACACCAAGGCTGCGGAGGTGACTGGTTACCCTTCTGGTTTTGCATGTGGTTGCCTCAGTTGCTCACTGCTGATTCTGTTCTTCAGGCACCAGCAGCATTGCTTCCTTGTGCATGGGCTGACAGGGAAGGACTTGAAAGTACTTGTGATTTACTTTTGGGTTTATAGTGTTTGTGGACTTCTTTACTATCCTCTGTAACTTTTTTTTTTCTTCCTCTTCCTGCCCCTCCCCGTCTTGTGCCTCCCAAGCAGAAGATGATACTGATTAAGTAAATATTACAAATGAGAGGTTCATTCAAGCCAGGCTTCCGCTCCTACCATGCTTTTCCTTTGGACAGACTAGAATGCTTGAAGGACTCGAGCTGAGGTTTTGTGGTCTGGCTGAGCCGATTGAACCAGTTTGTTGTTGAGAAGAGCAGTCTGGTTCCCAGCCAGGTGTTACCATTGCTCCTCTCGTACCAGCTCTGGTCTTCCACTGACCCATAACCTAGCAGGACGAAAAAAAGAAGTGGCTAGTTTTCTACCAGTGGAACAAGCCAAACTGGCTCACCAAGGGGATGGGGGAGCATCAGAATTGATGCAAAGGAGAGGGCAGAACCACACTGTGGGGAGAGAGAAAGGGAGGGCAGGCTGACTTAGTGGCTACTAGCTATGAGGTCAGCTCAGCCACGGATCTCAGTGTTGTCCTGGCAGAAATGAGTGTGGTGGGAAGTTACGCAAACCACTCCCGGGAGTCTCGGTGTGGATTTTCTCAGGGGTTTGTGCATGAAAGAGGGGTATAATTTCCCTGCTAGTGCTTCCCAGGTAGTGTGCAGTCCTAGGGCAGAGGAGCAGCGACCTTGCTGTCAGTCCTCCTCCATCCACCAAAGAGCAGTTGCGTGGTGGGAAGGGCAACGAAGCGCTTAGTTTTGTACGTCTCTTTTCCAAGCAGTGAGGATCTGGGCTGTGAACCCTCACCCTTTGCTCCAGGGTAATTCATCTCCAAGATGAGGTTGTTAGTGGGTGAGGTATTTTTTTGAATGAGTTTCTCAGCTCTTCAGGTTAGGATTGAGCTGTTTTTCACAGGCAGGAGAGGTGGTATCAGCTGTCCTTGTCCAAAAGGCTGAGAAGTATTTCTAGCTCTTGGTTAATGAGAAAATGAGCTGTATAATTTATGCATGATTTTTTCTTCACCTTTTAAAGGAACAGCATCCCAAATGTGACAGAACAGTCGCTCATTTCTGCTGGAGAAAACAGAGTCCAGGTTCTGAAAAATGTGCCTTTCAATATTGTCCTTCCACACACGCCCCAGATGGGGATGGACAAGAGAGGCCACCTTACAACCCCAGACACAACGGTCACCGTTTCGATTGCTACGATGCCCACCCATTCCATCAAAACGGAGACGCAGCCCCATGGCTTTGCAGTGGGCATCCCGCCAAGCGTCTACCACCCCGAGCCCCCCGAGCGGGTGGTGGTCTTCGACAGGAACCTCAATCCCGACCAGTTCAGTTCCAACACCCAGCCTCAAAACTCCCAGAGGCGAACGCCAGACTCCACCTTCTCAGAGACTTTCAAGGAGGGCGTGCAAGAGGTACCAAGAGAGGCAGGCGCTGTGTGCATGTGTGCGTGTCTTGATCTCGATGGAGAGACCCGGTTCCATCTTCAGTTGTTCTTGTTACGTGAGCCAGAAATCTGCCCAGTGATTCAGGAATAGAAGACTTTCTCAGAAAAGTGCACAAGTATAACTTAGTAAATTAAACCTTCACAACATGAAATCATTTATCAAAAGCAAATGACTAATCTTACTAGTGACAGAGCCTTTGGCTTGCAGAGTGTGGAAATAGTTATCTTGATCCACAGCACTGGGCCAGGATTTTGCAAGAGTTCAGCGCTCTGCGGTGCCTTTGCAGGTACCAAAGCGAAGTGACTATGTCTGTAAGCTTCCCTACTGCCAGTTTCTAGGCGTGGTGCTTGTCAGTGGAAAACAGTTGGTTTATTTAGGGGCCTTGAGTGAGAGCTAAACCTGGATGAAAATACGTGGTTTTTGTTTTATGGTACCAACTGGAAACAGCGTAACCATGTTTTGATTTTTAAGCCAGACTTCAAGGAATCGTGTAGATATACCCTTTCTTTGAGATTTGAGGAAGCTTTAAAATGTTGCCCTAAGCTGACTCAGAAGGCTTGTGAGATGATGTGCTTAGTTGACACCCAAAAGTTTTGGAGTAAAACCTTCCTCAAATGTCCTGTTGGTACGGACCAAAAATCAATTGTTATCTGATGATCAGTTTGCCTGCCAAAAGTTCTGAGGTAACAAATATCTGTTTAATCTTGACTTTTCTTGTTGCTGCTGCGTTAATTGTTGTGTTGTTTTGTTTTGTGTCTGCCCCAGGTTTTCTTTCCTACTGAACTGAATCTCCGGATGGCCAACATGAATTCAGAAGATTATGTTTTTGACAGCATTTCTGGGTAATGCTTAAGGCTCCTGTTTGCCTGTATACTCCTGTTCTCTTACAGTTTCCACGAGCAAACAGTACTTCTGTGCCGAGTCTCTTCTGTGTCTGGTACTGGGGGGTCTGCAGGTCTCAAAACTACAACAGTGTATGCTCATTTGAATTTCACAGTTGAAAACTCTACCTGTATCTTCAAGGAAAACTTACCTGCAGGGTTGGAAATGCCACCCAATTTCAGTTGCTGTCCTTGTATCAACTCCCTGTCCCATGGGAAGATGCAGTGCTGTTCATCAGCCCTGCAGTGGTCTCGGAGTTGGCTTTCAGCTGTGCCCCTCTCTCTGGCCTGCCTTGGTTTCTGCCTGCTGTAAATCTACAGCAGAAACAGGAAGTATGAAACTCATCTGAACTCTTAGGGAGGGGAATAAACTAGTTGTTTGGTTAGTTGCAGTTGACCAAGAGAGAAGAGAAGATCATGGCTGCAGAACGGCTTATTATTAGCTTGTGAATTTAATTGCTAATAGATACTCTTCTGTTCCATGAGAGCAGCTTGCTGCTCTCAGCCTGAATAGGGAGCTTCCAGTCTTGTCTGCTGATGTGTCTTGGGATTTATCTTGCCAAGAATTTCTCTTAAATGTTCATTCATGAAGGAAATGGTTGAAAAAGGGGCTCATCCTGTTTTCCAACTTCCTTGCCTGTTGATGGCTTAGTGAGTCAACTAACGACTTTGGAATTTCTCCAAATTAAATGTGGAATGTTTAATCGGCTTTCCAGGAAAATACCATAGCAATCACTGCTCTCTTCGCTCCATAGGAATAACTTTGAATACACTCTGGAAGCTTCCAAGTCCCTCCGACAGAAACCTGGGGACAGCACAATGACTTACCTGAATAAAGGTCAATTTTACCCAATCACACTGAAAGAAGTCAGCAGCAGTGAAGGAATCCATCACCCCATCAGCAAAGTCCGAGTGAGTGGCAGCTCTTGTGGTTTCTTGGGAAAGAGGGTGTGTACAATGATAGCCTTAAACTCTCCCAAAGTGCAATAATCTAAACCAGAGCATCAGCACGAAGGCCGGCTTACTTGCTCTCTTACGTCAATGTTCGTTCCTTTGCTGTCCACCTACTTCCAGACCAGCCCATCCTGGCTCAGTCTGTTAAGAAGTGGTGTCAGCGCTTGTGCAAAGGTGATGCAACACCTGGAATGAGATCCTTAAACTCCAGTTAGGAGAGCAGTTCTGCTCATCTCTGGCTTATGACCCAGAAAGCGCTGGTGTCTGCCTTCCTGTTTGGCAGCAGTGTGCCAGGCATACGGTGGTGCGTCAGGTTGGAAAGCCTAAAGCGGAAAACCTGATACCAACAAGAACTTCCAAAACAAATGTACTCTCTGGCCTTTTCTTTCAAGTGTTTGCATTTTGGGGTTTTTGTGGTGGCTTTTTTTTTTTTTTTGTAAATCTTACTCCCTCCCTCTGTCCTTTCAGAGTGTCATCATGGTCGTGTTTGCTGAAGACAAAACAAGGGAAGATCAGCTCAGGCACTGGAAATACTGGCACTCAAGACAGCACACAGCAAAACAAAGATGCATTGACATAGGTAAGGAACACTGTTGTTGCTGATGTCAAACTCCAAACCTAATTCCTTGGCAAGGTTTGGTTTTCTGTTGAAGCTTTGTTTTAGGGAACCTTTGGATCACATTTTCTGCTGTCCATAGCTTTGCTGAAAGCCCAGGGAGAGCTAATGTTGTAGTTTTGGGGACTCCTTGAAGAGGCTGATTTTTGGAGGATTTTGTTGGTGAGCAGGCTGAGTTTAGGGTTTTGCATTGGGAGATCTAACACCCCCTTCCAAACTACAGTTGCTTTCGCATATCCTGGTGCTTGTAGCTAAATTGCACCTTAGGGACTCTGTGGCTGTCCTAAATGCTGTGTTTCTTCAAAGGACAAGATCCTCATAGAAATACCTCAACACTAATGATTCTCCTTCCCACAGCTTCTCTCACAACTGGTCTTTGGTACATGTAAAAAAAAGAAAACACTGCAAATTTCCACTTGCCTCCAGACAAGGCTGGGGCTGGCTGGCTTCCAGCCTTCTCTGGCTGAAGACTGGGTTGTACTCCTCGTCCCTTCCTTCTGTGAATAAAAGCAGGGATTAATCACTTGGCACTTAAAGCAGACGCACATGCAAATCTTTGTTTGTTATTGAAGGAGTTTTATTGAGAGTTTATGCCCTTGCTGTACAGGGTAGAGTTTCCTGCACATAGCAGGCTACAGCACAGGACATGCAATATTTGGGATGTCTGCCTTTCTCACTGGAGTTTCTAGTTTGGAATTTCTGCCAAGTCCTGTTTTCCTCCTTCCTCCCATTTCTTGGTTTTTTTTTTAATTTTTGAATAAGAACCATTTCCAGCCTTTTTAGTGATCCATTTTTAAATATGGTTCAACCTCCTTTGCCCCCAAGGGGTTGATGAGGAGTTGCAGTTTCTGGCTGCTTTGTGTGGTTGAGGACTCCAGATGGGTATCGCCTCTTCCTCTCCCTCGTGCATTCTTCTTTCTAACAGCTGACTACAAGGAGAGCTTCAACACCATCAGTAACATTGAGGAGATTGCGTACAATGCCATATCCTTCACTTGGGACATCAACGAGGAGGCAAAGGTATGTGACCATGATTATATTTCCTGTCCTTTTAGCAGATTCGGGGATTGGGGGAGGGGAAGGGTGTGTGGCCTACCTGGTGATTAGCATGTAACAAGTTTGTTTACGCTCTTACATTAGGCAAAACCTTCTGGCTATTTCTTAATAGGGTTTGAGTGTGCAACTGAGGAGAGCTTTGCAACTGCTTTCAGGTTCTTGGCAGAACTGTCTACCTGACAGACAAGTACTGACAAAAGGAAGCGCTGAGCGTTTCCAGGAGCAGATGAAGTGGTACGGGAAGTGTGATGGAGTATAGCTGGGCTTGGCAGGGAGCGCAGTATCTTGGAGGATCCCTGCAGGAGGTGAGGGGCATCTTCTGAGGGAGATAAGGCTGTGGCAATGGGCTTGCCTTTAGCAGAAGAGGGAGTAGCTGCTGCCCTTGAGCTCCAAAGCATGTGTTGCTGAAACCGCAGATCCCAGCACCCAGTGACCTATTTCAAGTTCGAGCAGCCTCCTGGTGAACTCCGGTTTGATCTTTTTTCCGAGCTGTGGGCACTAGGGTAGGTGTGTAAGTCCAGGCAGCTTCCCTAGCTATTAGCGAACTGCAGCTGTTTGAAGCCACTCCAGCTTTTGAAAAAGACCCTTTGCATCTTCTGAGTGCGAGGAGAGCAGGTCAGAGAGCGGAGTCACCTCTGTTCCAGAGGCATTTACTGGAGTTTGTTGTTTGTTGCTGGAGTCAAAAGTGCAGGAGTGTTCTTACTTTGGAGAGTTTCATTACTTCCTGGGTTTTTGTTAAAAATTGAGAATGGTTTCCTTCAGTTTTTGGAGGCTGGCTCTTCTCTTGCTAGTACATCGTATGCTGGTCACTAGCATCATGGAGAAAACTACTGGTGACTGCAGAGTGCTGTCTTGGGAGAGCCCCAGCTTTGGGGACATAAGAGCTCCTAGCAGAGAATGCAAAGGTCCTTTTCTGGAGCTGCGTGTGCCACTATGCTCTGCAGGAGGCACAAGGGATGGTGTCACTGCACAGACCTCACTGTTACCATGAGCTTTGCTCTGTGCAGCACAAAAGCTTAGGAGAAAGGAGACTGGGAGCGGTTGTGTGGGGGCTGCTGTTGAGTTTCAGCTCTGTGGGAGAGGTTTGGGATGCTTGGCAGGCAGCAGCAAGGAGCTGTGTGTGCTGCTGATCAGAGAAAGTTCTGCCTTGCAGCATGTGTCACATTACTTTTGAGGCTGGTGTTGGGTACCAGGCTTCCCTGTTCACCAGACTTGGTTTCAGTTGGGTTGAGAGGGATGGCAAGGAGGAGACTGAAAGGCTGATGTGATTTTTTTGAAGCGTGAAGCACTTTGCTGTATGAACAAATAGATGAGGCTTCAGAAGGGCTCTCAAAAGGAGGCAGTAAGTATTCCCAAAATGGTACCCTGCTGCCATAGCCAGTCTAACATGTTTCAGTTCAAGGAACTCTGGTAATCTGTGTCTGCAATGTACTTGAGGGCTTAGGGATTTGTACATAGGGATGGATCATGCAGACAAAGAGATGATTTCAGGTCCCCAAGGAGTTGGAAGCACTTTGTAGCTCTGCAGCTGCCTCTCTGCTGGCTGAGCCATCCTACAGCAGCAGGGATGTGCTGCTAACCCTTCCAGCTGGTGCTGCCCATGGCTGCCCCAAGGAATGCCATCCTTTCCCACCAGGTGATAGAGCCCAACCCTATGGATCAGGTTGTTACTGCCCAAGTGCTTTACAGGCCCCAGAATGAGTTGTTTCGGTCCTTAGTGAAATTGCCAATAGCAGCTTGAAAAGGTCTGAGGACCCTCAAGGTGGTATTTCAGCTCAGAGCTGAACTTCATGGGATGAGGTGGTGCAGGGAGGTGTGACCTAGAGTGGTTTTGAAGTTACATAAGGAAATTTGCCTCCGGATTCACAGTCTTAATGTGTGAGATCCATATACTTTGAATATTGATTTGTATGAAGCTGCAGAGGACTACTGATACCAAGAGTGCAAGCCTTGGTTCCTGGCATCAGTCATATAAAGATAAAAATATTCTGGACTTGAGTGTTCAAATAGTTGGCATTTTTAGCAAGTGTTCTGTGTGTTTAAGCATCTGTTTAACTGTATTTTTTTAAAACCTGAGTGGATGCGTTGTGTCAATGATGAGATTTCTTGCCAGTAGAGCTGCAGTTCTTTCTCAACTCCTGTGATCTTATCAGGAGATGCCTGAGCCAATTTCAACAATTTTTATTGCATGGTTCATTTACCTTGCATGCTCTCTCTCTTTCATTTTCCTTTTTTTTTTCCCCCCCTCCTCCCCCCACTAATAGTCTTGAAGTGTGTGAAGAGAGCAGGCAATAGAGAGAGATGAGTTTCTGATGCTACAGAAAATCCTCCACAGTAATAAATACTGTCTTGCATTTAATAACAGCAGCAGTGTTGCACAGATGATATGTTTAACCAGCTAGCAAGCCTTGATTATTAGAAACTTACTTCCTGAGCCTTGGGGGTTAGCTGGACCAGGGCCAAATGATTCTTCTGGGGTTGCTCCTTCTCCCATTTCCCTCTTCCTCTGGGAATGATGTGGTCCTGTGCAGCAGTGTAAAACAGGAGGTGATGAGGCTCTGCATCTGGGGTTTCTGATGTAATTGCTCATTTAGGTAGGCAGGACTCCGTGTGTGTGTGTGTCACATTTAAGGGAGAAATCATGTGTTATCACAAGAACCTGGCAGCTCTGGGACCAGGCTCTTGACCTTCTTGTGCTAGCCCTTGTTGTGAGGCTGTATGGGAATATCGGATCTCTGCTGTGCCGGAGGGTGCTACCTGCTTGAGAGTGCTTTGCCAGTTCCCTTGGAGCACTTCAAGGGTTCTGTAAAATACAGCTCTCTGGTGAAGAAACGCTGTTTTCAGGTGAGTCGTGCTCACTCTGTAGCAAGGAAAATGTGGATTTTGCAGCTGCAGAGTTTTGGTGGATGGAAAGGATGAGGTGCCCTCAGCAACCAGCATTTCCCAGTAGCATTGTGCTGGGAGAGCTGAGGGCAGCTCCAGGGCTTTAGGTGCTGGATGCAGCAAGCCTGGCTCTGCATGATTGAAGTTGTCACACAGCTGGCTGCGTTGGTGTGGTGTTTGTGAACCCATCTGTGTAGAAACCATGAGTATTTCATGCATGACAGACACTTCCCACTCTGGGACAAGTCAGTGTCCACGAGTTTGGTAGCAAATGCTGCGTGCTTCTTTCTAGCAGCTCCTCTCTGCCCTCTTCTGTTGCTTTGGGACATCACAGGAGCCACTATAAGCGGCCACTCTATGGAAAAGCGGTGGGTTAAGTATTCTCTGAGTGTGTTTAAGCTGAAAACAGACCCAAATCCAAAGCCTGCTTGATCTGAGACAATGAAGGGAGACGAGGGTGGGGAGGAAAAGACAGACTGCCCCAAAGTGGTGCTCCTGAGACTGAAAGGAGAGTGAGGACAGGGTAGAAAGATTGACAAGGAGACACTAAAGAGAGGAGGTGGTGATTCTGGTGGGCTTCCAGGTGTGTCCGTGTTAGAGGTGAGGTCTGGCCATACCAGAATGAATTGAATGAGGAGGCAGTCATGCTTTGTGAGGAGAAAGAGGGAGATGTTGAGCTGGGAAATTAGTTGATAAACTGGTGAGTTGTTGAATTGGATATTTAGGAAAGCCAGCACACTTAGTCAGGAGCCATCCTGGTTGGGTGGAAGCGTGGTCTGATGAGTCTGACAAAGATGTGTAGCTGATACTCACTTGCATGCAACAGGTAATGCTGGAGTTACCCTGAGGCCTGTGGAGACTTCAAACGGTTTCCCACCCTGTCCTGCACGTCTGCTGTGTTGGGCAGACAGTCAAGGTGGGGTTCTTCTCCAAACAGCTTTTAGATGTCTGAACATAAGCTCGTCATCTTTCGCTTCTATGACTTCATTAGGGATGGGATGTCTAGAGCTGGGATGGAGCTTTGTCTGGAGTTGCCTGCCCCTCCTCATTGACTGAGTGGGCTTGGCCACCTTTAAAATCAGGGGATTTTGAAAGTAGGGAAGAGAGGAATCCAGTCCTTGCAGCCCTTTTTTGTGTGTTTGGCCTCTGTACATCAATCAGGAGAAGCGTTTGTAGGTTCAGGTCATGACTTTTTGATGCTGGGAGCGATCTCTTCCCAGTCTGTTCAGCACGCCCGGTTCTCCTTCTCTTGGTTGATACCCATTAGAGGTCTTTTAATGAAAACTGCCAGTATGTGCATGGTCAAATGCACATTTCTTTTGACTGATTTCTGCTACTCTGTTCATGTTGGCCATTGTACTGTTACCTCTTGTGTTACCCGTTAGGCTGTGAAGCAAATTCTCTATCCCTTAACTCTGGCCTGGGGACATGGCCTGCTCTCAGGTCAGTGGCAGTTGAACAATCTGGACAGATTGGTTTCCCCAGGGTTAACTGGCTTTGCTGGATCCCGCTTTGCTCAAATCCTGTCTGAGCTCCTGCCTGGTGGAGCAGGAGGGTTGGAGCCTCATGTCTGAACACGGCGAGTTGTTGTCTGCATGGTGATGGCAAGACCCTCTTTGTCCCATTTTTGTAGTCCTAACAGTGCAAGGACACACTGTTGCGCTGGGGCACCCCTTCCATGCTTGCCAATGGGTCCCTTCTGAAACGTGATGTTGCTTCCAGCAGCTCCCAGAGAAGGGCCCCCGTGGAGGTCTTCTGTCTGGCTTGCTTTAGGCTGGATGGTGGGACTGTAGCCAAAAATGATGTCACTGCACATTAAGGGCTCTATTGTCCTCCCACTCCTTCCCTGCAAAAAAATAATAATAAAAAAAAAGGCATTGTAAGCCAGATGCTGTGTGTGAAAGGAGCCTTTCTACTAAAAAGGGGTACAGAGCAAGGGTGTAACAGGGGCATTTAGAGCTGGAGAATACTATGGTAGAGCCTCTTGCTGCCTTTCTACCAAAGGGAAGGCGCTGTGGTGTCACTCAATGACAGAGCAATTATTGCTGCTGCTTTTGTTTATTTTTTTTGTACAAGAAAAGTGGAATGGTCCTGTACTAAAGTAATTTGAGGCTAATTTGGGTTGGCCTTTTGAAATAGCAGATTGGGCAATGAGGGTGGTCTTCTGGTAGATCCTCATGTGTGTTGACTTCAGTTCTTGGGCAGGATTCTTTGTTCAGATGAGCTCAATTTTTGGAGAGGGTGGATCTCTTGCTACAACTTGAAGTAAGGCTGGGCTGCACACCGCTGATTTATTTTAAGAGTTTATTCTAGCATAATCCTCACTTGGTGTTCACTGTAGGAAGAATTTCAACTTTTCTGATTGATGAATATTGCATGCATTTATATGGATGCCATTGTAATGAAACAGCAGTCATATGCCTCATTAAAGAAGGTGTTGCCACCTTCAGCAGCATTGAGGAGGTACAGGTTTGGCTAGTTGGAAATGAAACTATGAAATGTGATGAGTCAAACATACTTAAAGGAAAGAGATTGGTTTGAAGCCAAGGCTGCAGACCACAAGTACTTTGAGGCACAAGCACACACAGCCTTTGGAGCAGTGACATAGGAAAGTCACAGCACGTATTGCTTACCTGCCTCTCAATACAGACCTCTCCCTGCTCTGTCCTGGTTTTTCCTAAAAACAAGCATGTGTTGCCCTTGATTTTAAGTGTTGCAAATCAGAAGCAGGTTTTCAACTCACAGTCTTTCTTCAGAACTTGGTGTCCCAAACTCCACCACCTGTATGGCCCTACAACCAACTGTGGAGCTCACAATGCGTGTCCTTAAGCTGGAAGAAAATTCTTCCTGACATTAGCTCTTCTATAGAGAAAACTGGGAGGTGACTTTATTTCCTTTTCTCTATTCCTTTAATACCTGATGGCAAAACTTCCTTTTCAGCCATTTTTGTCTTTGTAGATGAAATTCTTTTTGTGTTGCTTTTTTTTGTTTATTTTGGGGGGGTTTGTTGAGGTTATTTGGTGGGTGGGTTGTGGGGGTTTTTGTTTGTTTAGGGATTTTTGGTTTTGTTGGTGGTGTGGGGTTTTTTGTTGGTTTTTTTTTTTAACATATTACAGATTTTTTTTTTTTTGCCAAACTGCTGCTTTTCATTTCTTTCCAACCAACCCAACAAAAGCTGACGCTTGGCCCTGCACCTTTATCTTATCGGAGCGTGGGGTGGGAGGAAGCATCAGTAGGACTGGGAACCTCTATCCCCAGGTTTCCCACGTGTTGAGAGCAGAGACGTTCCTGTATTTCCTTGCCTCAGAACAGGTTGGAATAACAATCGGCACTGCTCTTTGAGCAGGAATATGTATTTTCCTTTCATTACCATTAATTTTTGTTTTGTTGATGGACTGAACTTGCTAGGAGGATGTTCTCTCATCCGGGGTTGGGTCATATTTCCCACTCGGCATTCCTTGGCATGGTGTGGGACCCACGATGTGTTTTGTGTCAGTCACCCAAATTGGGCTTGGTAGGTTTTGAATGCAAACTAACTTCCCCGGGCTGCGAGGAGGATGGTGCTGGGTCTGGCTGAGCAGAGCTGGAGCGGATGCGGCCCTATCACATGTCTGCCAGACAAACCTTATTTGGAGCGTCCGATCCCAAAGGCAGGAGGTGGCTGGGGAGCCCACAGGTGCATGAATTGCCCAATTATTTTTTTTATCTCTCTTTCCTGGCTTGCCTCCTGCTGATGCAAAACCTGTGGTGCATGTGGGAGGTGAAGAAACGAATGTGAGAGCACTAAGATTATCCACCTCTCAGGTGATCTGTACCCAAGTGTGGTGTGGTTTTGGTTGTGTGCTTTTTTGGTTTGTTTTTTTTTTTCCTCCTCCTTCTTTTAAATACAGAAGAGTCTTCCCAGCACTGCTTTCTTAGGACATGCCTTCGCGGATGTGTGCAGGCAGACCTGTGCTTGCCCTGCCTGTGCTCCAAGCTGCCTGGCTGTGACCCGGTGCCAGTCCTGGAAGCCACGTAGCTATGTTAGCAGTTGGCGGTGTTAGGACTGACAGCTCTGCCTCTTGAAGGGCTCAGAGCTGCGCTGGTGTAACTGATAAGGCTTTTGGGCTGGAGGTGGCTTGTACACATCCATGGGGATAAATCTTTAGAAAAGACCCTTTATTTTCCCCTTTTGTGTTTATATTTGTCCAAGCCTATGGAGAAACCACATGCATTCAGCCATCATCAGCATTTAAATAACAACCTTTGAGCTTCCGTGTAATTTTTCTTTAGTGGAGACCTGATAAATGAGTGGTTTGTGGAATTTGGGCCTAGGACTGCTCCTTCAGCTAGCCAGCAAGGACTGCTGTGACCACACGGCTGCATAACCCTGAGTTGCGCACGCAGCTGCTGGAGGCCAAACAACCTCGTGGCTGCTGGGCATTGCGTTGACATTCCCAGAATTCCTGCCAGCAGCCAGAGTGGGGAGCGGCTCTGTCCTTGCGTTGGCAATAGCTGTGTATCTTCCTGCTCCCTACAGTTGGATGGTGTGTGTCTTGGTCCTCCGACCAAGTTTGAGTCTTCTAGTCCATATCCAAGCCCTTTTATTTAGGTTTGATGGATCCTTTGCCTTATTTGTTCCTCTGTTTTTTAATCCGCTGTGGTAGCCTCAAAGGCTTCTGTTCAGGTTGGTCTAGTTAAAGGGCTATAGAAATCCTCGTCCTGCAAAAAGTGAAAATAACTTGTAGATCAAGTCAGCTGTGCAGTGACTGCTGCCTTCCCTGCCAGAGACCGCAGGAATGGCCTTGCTGCTCTGAGGGAAGGCAAAGCGAGATGCAGTGCAGGTTCCGTGGGTCCTGTTGTGCAAGGGCTGCGTGTAGCCCCGAGCTGGTCTTGCGAGTAGGAGTCCACAGGCGAGACACTGCCTTTGTGTTGGGGAAATGGTCCCAGGACACACTGGAATCCCTTTGCCTGCTGTGTCTTGGTCAGAACATTGAAATTATTTAGTCAAGGTCAAGAAAACAGGATCCAAGTGTGTTCCCTGGGAAGAATCTCATTGTAGTTTAACCTGTCTCTGGTTGTCGTATTGTAGGCTCCAAACTCTGTATTGTGTCCAAACACAGTAATCCATAATCAAAAGCATCCTGACAATTTTAAGTTGAATATAACATTAAAATGAGAAGCTTTCACCTACTAGTGCTAGAATAGAACTAAAGTTTTATCTGAATTCTCAATGGAGAAAGGAAATACCTGATGGACTTGGATTACTGAGTGATGTCTTCATCCTCTGAGTACAAAAATATAATGGAGCATAAATAGGGGGAAGTGAATTCGATTTACCTGACTTCTGTTGAAATGAAAGCCATGTGGAGCAAGGACTGGAATAGTCGCAAGTCTGTCTGTGTAGGGTCTTACCCAGAAGGACGTACGAGGCTTTGCACGATGGGGGGACCTGTTACGTGGCCGTTGCAGTCTTGCCCACACCTGTGTGTGCTGGGGACTGGCCAGAGCTTACAGTGCGCTAATACCCATCGAAGTTGCTTGCCTGTGGCAATCCAGACCTTGCTGCGTACCTACATACTGTTCCTTTTCAACTTTGCTTTGCAGTGAGTCAGAAGAGGCTGTACAAGGTGACATTTCATCTAAAGCTGCTGCATATGTAGCCTTTGGACTAATCAAAAATTGCTGGTGCTTTTTGTGTGACAAAAGAGCATGGCATCCAAGATAAACCAAGGAGAGGAGATCTGGGTACGCAAGCCTTCATTTAAAAAAGGCATCTTTCATCTCGCTGACAGCGAGGTTCCTGCAGCGCTTTGATTGCGCTTTAATTATGCCTGTTTTTCCTGGTTTGTTTGAAAGGCAGATCTTGTTAGAAAAAGGTGCTGTGTGGAAAGAACTTGGCTGTCTCTGCTGCCCTTCCTTGAGGGCACACAGCGGAGCTGCCAGATTAATTTTTTTTTTCCTGCATTTAAAATGGAAGATTGTTCCTTCTAGATTTGAGCATAGGCGCATGGTGTGTTTCTCCTGAGTTAGGTGAGGAGGGGCGCAAGTGGTCGGGTGGTTGAAACGGAGTGGGGAGTCATGAGGTCTGGCTTCTTCCCACGCTGACTTCCAGCGTGATCCTGGAGGAGGTGCTTTAATCCTTCTGCCTTCGGTCGTTGTGTGCAGCTGGGCTGCTGCTCCTCTGCCACAAAGGCTGCAGGAAACCCAACCTGGTGTTGGGTGGAGGAGGGTTTGTAGCCTGTTGGAGTGTTGACCAACAGATAGAGGGGGTTTAACAGCTCATACCAGCTCACAGATTTCCTGCTGTTTGGTGTTTTATCTCTAAACCTCACCATTGTGAAGCCGTTTATCTCAATGAGAATCTCAACTTTCATTAATAATAATTTAAAAAGCATGAAAAAATCAACAACAAAAAAAAAGGGAAAATAAAGCCAGGCTTTGGTTGGAGAGAAAAGTCTGGAAATGTGATTCAAATATAGACTTAAGGCTTAACTGCCGAGCAAGCAAAATAACTTGAGAACAGGTTTCTAATCCTTATAGAAATCTCAGTTTTAAAGAAAATCTGCGTAACTTCTGAGGGCTTGACTCATGTTTCTAACTGCTTGGGCTTGACAATACTCTATTTTTAAGTGCTGTCTTTATGTTGAATCTTGGGAGGTGAGATGAAAATGTTTTTTTTAAAAGTAACAACAAATCTTAATATAGCTGAGAATGCGGAACTGCCCTTAGAAAAATAGGTTGGACACATGAAAAGGAATCTTGCTCAGCAGGCTGAAGGCGCAGAGCAACTTCTGCGGTTACGTTTTTCTTTCTTCTGGCAATTTTGGGGTGGGGATGTAGCTGGCGCAGTCACTTGGCCTTGCGTTTCGAACGCAAGTCAAATAATCCTGAACAAAAAGCACCTGGTTTGAAACTGTTTTAGCCCAAACTGGAAAAGCTGTTCGCTAAAACTCTGGTTTTGTGGAACCTGAGGCAACCTGAAGTTGCTCAAAAATAGGAGTTGCAGGATGGATAGGGAGAAGTAGATGATCCTTTTGAACTGAAATGGCTTTGTATGAACAGGAGAAGACAGGCTGGTGCTCTGTTGCCTCAGAGAGGTGATTAGGTTTTAGTTGTCATCTCCTGCCCAGAGTCCCAAAGACTTAAATGGCATGAAAATGAAGTCAGCTGCTTAAAGTCAAAGCTAACCAAATGAGGAGACTCAAAAGTAGGAGGATAATCTTTGTCATCTGACAGACAATCCCAAATTCCCATGGGATACCCATGCAGCTCTGCAGCGTAGCATGTGTAGTTGTGCTGAGACCAACGCTGCTTTCTACGTTCAAGCCAGTGTGCTGCGTGGGCTCTGTGTGGCTGGTAAGCCATGAAAACTGAAAACATAGACCTGAACTATCCAGTGAAAAAGTGACTCTGCTTGCTAAGGAACTGGTGGCTGATGCTGCACATGGAGTCAGCTGGTGTCCAGTGGTGTGAAACTCAAATGAGGGATTTCACAGAAATTTTGAGGCTGTGGTGGACCTGCTGACATGGCTGCTCGGTCATGTTTTCTTGTAGAACGCAGTCATTTCTTCATACAGACGCAAGAGTTGTGTGTGAATATTCAGTATGGGTAAATAAATTTAAAATTTAAATTTAAAATGTAAAAATATGCAAACACCAGAGCTGAGGCTCTTGTTAAAACAACAAAACCCCTGCTCAGGGAACACAATTATTCAGGCTGTGCATACATCTGATTACCTAGCTGCAAAGTGGGTGAAAGCAGCTCTTCAAACTCCTTGAAGCTTTCCCCTGGGGTGTGCCAGCGCCGCAAGCAAAATGCCCCTTGTAAAGCTGAAGGCAGCAAAAAGGGAAGCGGGGTGGATAAAAGCAAGCAAAGCTTAGTCTGGGGAAGATTGAATGAAAAAAGCTTGTTTTAAAAAATAATTTTCCTAGTTGTAATTTGGGATGTGTTTTAACGCTTTCAAAAGAAGTCGTCTTGGAACGACGCAAGATTGGGATGCAGAGAGACAGGCTGGAAGGCGAGCGGGCGCTGAGCACTGGCTCCTTCAGCTCTGGTGTCACCGTCCCTCCGTTTCACCATGGCTTGGGCCACCGCGGCACAAGCAGCGTAGGTCGGGTGGCTGGGGATGGGGCTCTGCGGCTTGCCACACGAGGCGAGTTAGATGTTGTCTCACTCGTCTCAATGTCCCTTTGCACAAGAGGGACCCGGCGGGGGCATTGCCAGCTCTGTGGGGTGGTGTGCCAGCAGCTGTCTCCGCTCTGGGATAACCGGTGCTCACAGGGGCTGCAAGAAAGATGCATGTGAATCTTGAACATTCAGACAAGTTAATTACAAGAGGTGATGCTTATCTATGCTATCCTTTTTTTTATTACTATTATTTCCCCCACACACAGGCTTTATGGAAAAGAAAAAGAGCTGATATCCCTAATCTGGTGGTAGTTACTACACTTCTATTTCCTCTCTTTTGTTAAAACTAGTAAAGGATGTTGCCGAACCTGTGCAAAGAAGCCCGTGACAGACGTTTTGCAAAACCGCAAATCCAACCCAAATCCATGAGCTTTTCAAATCCTACCTTGAGACTTTGCAACACTGGGATGGCTCCGGGAGGTGGCACTAACTCACTGTGGAGCCTGTCAAACGGGTGCTTCGTGGTAGTAGCACAATAAGTGAGCGATCCGGTGGTGGGACAGTATTCCTACAAAATCTCTGCCAAGATGCTCAGGCTTCCAGGGCTTTGATTATTTTCAATTTATTTTTAAGTGGTGGGTCCCCAGCCTTTGTTCTTGACACAGAGAGGAGCCATTGCAGGTCTTCGTAGCTCGTAAATTCCTGGTAATTAATTACTTCAGCTTCTTCTGAGACATACTAATGATGAGGATTGGGTCTGGAGAAAGGCTTGGCACGAAGCAAGTGCACGTTCTGGATATAAAGTACGCTGGTCTATCTGTTCACATCCACACAAGGATATTTCTTCCTTCTGTTAAGCAGCGTTTGGCTTGTCCTCTGGTTGTGGGTTATTGTTGGGGCTGGTTGGGGTTTTTTTTTTTTGAGGCAATTACAAAAATGAAATTAGGTATGTTGAAAATCTCTCAATTCGTTTTCCCCATAATTCAATTTTTTAATTAGAGTCATGAAAATACTACTCTTTCCCTTTTGATCTGGATGTTAACAGGGTATTGTAGGTCTTACTGGGGAATGTTCAAAATGGTGTTGATCTTTTAAAGTGTAAAGTGTAGAAACTCTTTCACTGAAATAATGGTATTATTCCTGTGTAAACATAGCATGTTGACTAATATTTTTTAAAAGCTTTTAATATCATTAAAAAAAAAGAAACACCCAACCAAAAAACCAAAACCAAACCAAAAAAACCTCAACATAGTTTCAAGCATAAACTGTGCTCACAACAGCTTACGTAAAACTCATGGAAAGCTTTGGTTTTTAACTTGCCCAAAGTAGCATAAACTTTTTGAAGCACGCTTGTGTTCTTACTGAGATGGTAAAACACTGGGCAGTGAGGATTGGGTGTAGGAGGATTGCTGTTGCAGAAAGTTTGAGATCTTGGAAAGGATGGGTGGAGTCTTCATAAAATTTGAGTTTGTTGGAACTCACTCTGGACAAAGTGGCTTTATCCCTTGTAATAGCTTATATAAAGGATTAAGAATGGAGTACTGCTTGTTGTGGATTTTACCTGATCTCTCAGAAGACAGAAGGACCTACTTGTAGTGCCAAGGACCAGCATTTAGATCTCTGTACTTGCCAAATAGTCCTTTGCTCAGTGGCCAGCCGGGAGTCTGTGTGTCACTACTGATAGGTGCTGCTTTCCTCTTCTACAGGTTTTCATTTCCGTGAACTGCCTCAGCACGGATTTCTCCTCTCAGAAGGGAGTTAAAGGCCTGCCCCTGAATCTTCAGATCGACACCTACAGCTACAATAACAGGAGTAACAAACCTGTCCACAGAGCCTACTGCCAAATTAAAGTCTTCTGTGACAAGGTAAGGTTGGGTCAATGTGCCAGTGACTCTTTGGGAAAGGCTATTCCACAGCTTAGCAGCTTTTTTGTTAGTTTGTTCTAATTCTGGCACTTCCTATTTTGGCTCGTTGAAAATTCCCATCTGCATTGAGCCTTTGCAAGGAAAGAATTTCAACCCCTTCTGCTTGGCTCATAGATGTTACGATGACCTGAGATAAATTTGCTGCTCTAAAATTGCTGGAGTGCTGAGAAGTGTTCCTGAGCTTTGGAGAAAGGTCAGGCAGTGACAGAAGACTGTCTGTCTGTACTCCAGGCACTGGAAAGTCCTGCAGAGTGCCATCGGCAGGAGGAATCATTCCAATTGATTGGAACAAGTGAAGGCTTGTCTTTTTGCCCAAGCTATGTCGTGTTGGTCCTTCTAAATTTCTTCTTGTGTTCTTACTGCACTTGTTATTAACAAACAAACCAACAAAAAACCAGACAGTAACGTGCACATCTTGTGAACAGAAGGTGTGGCTGTTTTCATTGTGTGGCTGTTTTCATTGTGCTGCTGGGAGATACAGCAGTATAACAGCCCTCTTACAAGCTGGATGGGTGCTGTAATTTGACTGCTCAGCCTAACACATTTAGCACACAGAGAATTAACACCTTTCCCAAAGCCACTGTTCACCTGAGGCTGTGAAAGAAACATAGCAGGAGCTGAGCGCGCTTGTAAAAGCTGAACTGAGTCTGCAAAGGAAGATTATTTCCTAGTCTTTGTAACCTGTTCCTGCCTGAACAATCTTTTGAAGGACCAGAGCAAGTACTGTGCAGTATTGCTGTTTGGCTGGAATAAATGCTGCCTGGACTTCCCCAATCTTCCTTTTGATTGCTGTGAACCATACTGACTTCCTATTTTGCTGGCGTCCCACTTGATTAGGGCCTCTCATTCTTTGCATCCGGACTCCATCTTCATAGCACAGACTCTTTGCGAGTAACACCTCAAATATCTCTGTGCAGCTGCAGGTCTGAGATGGGCTTGTGACCCTCGCTGTCGAGTTCTGTACTGTGTGGGCTTGCCTTGTTGTCATCCCTCAGGACACTGTTGCAAATATTAATGTCCATTGCTCCACTTACCTCCCAAAATACATGGAGCCCTCTGCAGTTTGCCTCTGCTGTAGCATCCCAGTGACCCAACCTGCTGCCTTTTATTTTCCATCTATATGCTTTTGAATAGGCCTCTGCTTTCTTGCATAGATGGGAGAAGATGCCTGTAGCTACCTGCCAGTGTAAAGCTACTTGGTCACCTTCCTTCAAGTGCCTCCTGAGAAGGCTTCCGTTATGATGAGTTCTGCAAAGAATTTGCCATGGAGTTAACGAATGGTCCCCAGAGCTATCTGAAAGGCTTGCCAGTAAGCCTAAAAGGCTTGGGTCTCATGGGCTTTCTTCAGCTTTTTTTTTTTCCTTTTTTTTTTTTCTTATCCTTCTCTAAAATGAGATTGAAGCAAGTGTGTCATCTAAAACTCTTCCATTATCTGGGACTTTTGTGCGTTATCAACCTGTATTCTCTACAATACCAGTGAATATAGACTTGCTGTGGGGAAGGAGGGGAATCTTCTACTCATAAGATGACCAGTCAATTACTGATACTGCGCTAAATCTACTGACAGGCTTGTGCCACTGCTCATAAGAGAAATCTGTTAATAGAAGGGTAGATGTGTGATCCCAGAGGGGAAGGGTCACTGTCATTCATTTAGTGGCCAGCCCAGCCTAAACCACAACAAGGATCTTTTCCAACCTGAATGATTCTGTGGTTCTATGAATCTTGGGTAAGCAATCAGCTGGTCTCGAATGTTTACAGGACCATCGTTACTATAGTATCCACACGTATTGCAGTCCTTAATGTGTTTGTCCTCGTGTGGCCGCTCTTACCTGTAGAAGTGCTGTTAGCCATGTTTTCTTTGTGGAAGGCCAACTCTATCCTGTGGAAGTCTGTCAGAAAAAAACCAGCACAAAATGGTGATGATGCTGCGGCTGCCTAACAGGGACGGCTCTGTGTAGGTCCCCTCTAATCCATTGTCTGTTAAGGCTGTGCTTCCATTGTTTGCCTGAACTGACTTTGAACCCAGACACTGGGGTGGCAGGCAGTCCTCTGCTGCCTCTTTTTTTGTGTGTGTGTGTCTACAAATCGGTAGATATCCTACAGAAGGTCAAACAGTTTAGTTAATGTTGTGTGGTGTCCTTTGCACAGGAAAGGAGTGAAGGAGGAGGATTTCTATGCTTGGTGTGGAAAGGAAAGCTGCTGATACTTGTTTCTAGTTTTTGAGACCAAGTTTCTTTATGTGTTTTTGTCTTCCCCTTTGTGGAGGGGGAAGACAGTGGAAAGGGGATCCACAGGTTCCCAGGATGTTTGGCTGTCATCTAGAGCTATGTCGTTTCAAGACCTGAGTAACGCAGTGTGGGCGTAATGGTGACATCCTGTGGCGTGTTACAGCACAAGCTTCCTGTAGGCTTGGCCCAGCAATATTTGGGCTGCGTGGGGGTGACCTGTCCTAGTGGAAGGCAACCTATGCTGAAAGTTGTGCCTCAGCTAGGCATCTACACAGGGAAGTTTAAATGCAGGATTTAACAGGCTGTAGCCTATGTCACCCTCTGGGACCTGCTGTTATTCTTGTGGTGATAGATAGTGCAGTGGGAAGGTTCTTATAGGATGGTAGGAATAAGTGCATGAGATGCTGTTGGAAGGAGAGAGATGGTGCGAGGCAGCATTGATGTGGATGGGCAGCAACATGGAGACTGTTCCTTCTTTTGCATAATGACAGAATACAGGTGGGAAGGGGCCTTTAAAGGTCATCCACTCCATTGCCCCTGCTGTGGGCAGGGACATCTTCCTCTAAACTGGCTGCTCAAAGCCCCATCCAACCTGGCCTTGAACACTTCCAGGGATGGGGCAGCCACAGACTCTCTGGGGAACCTGTTCGGTGTCTCACCACTCTCATTGTAAAAAAATTCCTTCCTTGCATCCGATCTAAACCCTACACTGTTTCATTTTAAAACTGTTGCCCCTCATCCTGTCACTGCACACCCCGGTAAAAAGCTTTTCCTCATCTTTCTAATAAGCCCCCTTTTTATACTGAAAGGCTGCAACAAGGTCTCGCTGGAGCCTTCTCTTCTTCAGGCTGAACAGCACTATCTCAGCCTTTTGTCACAGAGAAGGGTGTTCCAGCCCTCTGACTGTTTTCGGGGCCCTCCTCTGGACCCACTCCAACAGGTCCATGTCTTTCCTGTACTAAGAGCTCCAGAGCTGGACGCAGTACTCCAGGTGGGGTCTCACCAGAGGGGAGTAGAGGAGGAGCATCACCTCCCTTGACCTGCTGGCCACGCTTCTTGTGACGCAGCCCAGGTCACAATTGGCTTTCTGGGCTGCAAGCACACACTGCCGGCTCATGTCCAATTTTTTGTCCACCAGTATTCCCTTGCAGCTCAGTTGCTGGGGCCACAGGGCAGAGGAAGAGCTTGAATGGTGTGTGGGCTGTGTGCCAGAGCTGCACCCAGTGTGAGAGGGTGTGCAGAGAGGGGCCTTGGAGCACGTCTGACTGACAGCCCATGTATGGAAGCGGGGAATCCTGTGGTGCCATGGAGGGTCCCGATCCCAGTGTGTCATGACTTGATGTTGCATCCTCTCTCTGCATCTCTATTGCTTTATCAAATACATCACATTTCTCTGTAGAGAGGAGGGATGGCAGCTCTCCCCAAAAATGCCACTTTCCTTTCTCAGCCCAAGAGTCCCTTATACAACTGGAGACTTTGAGGGAAGGGACAACAACAAAAAACCAAACCAACCCTGCAGCCTTTAACAAACAAGCAAGAGCGTGAAATCTTGCTTTTCAGACTGTCGGCTGTTCTGTAGGTGATAAAATTGGGGAAACCTTTTTTCTTACAAGCGTATTTACTCCATAATTGCAGAATGTTTTTCTTCAAAAGTATCTGATCCTGGCTGTTGCTGAGCTCCACTGACAAGGCAGAAAAACCTGTTATCAAGACACAACTTTCACTTTTTATGTGGAATTTGAGATGTGTTTACCTGAGCCCCTGTAGCCTGGAACAAGTTGACGTTCAAGCAGGACTCTGGCTGTAGGTATGGGAGGGCAGAGTTTTTCTCAGACTCTGTGCTCTTGATGGCTTAGCACATTCTCCACAAGGAGGCAGGTGCTGTTCTGTAGCACAGTGTTTTGAGTAGCAGAACTTTATTATTGTCACTTGAAAGGTAAAAAGCAGGGCTGGAGCCAAATCTGATGTTTCTGCTGTCAAGCTGAGGTGCTGTGACTGTTCTGGTAAGGACAGTCTGAGGAGTGTGGGTCCAGCTGTGCTGGGGTTTAGGGTGGATGCCTTCGCTGTAGTGGGCTTTATTGGCCTTTACGAGGCCAAATGAAGCTAGCAGTGTCTTCATTAGTATTTTCCCCTCTTTTTCACAGCAGCAGCTGCCTGAAACTACTTGTGTCCCTGCTGTTAGGTGGGAGAAAAGGTGATATATGTTAATACACATCAAATATTTAGGCTAATTTTCCTTGCTATTGCTGGTGCAAACATGCCCACTGCTACCTAGCAGGCGTAGGCATCCTATCGCCTATAGAGTGTTGATTTACTGGGAGGTTAGGAGGGCTGTTGCCTTAGGCACCATTTCCCACCCCATCGCCAAGTGTTTTGTTCACTGTAACTAATCTAGTCTCCCTCTAGCACTGTCCAAGGATGTGGGTGTGCTTTGGCAGCTTTGCAGGGGTGGGAATGAGAAATAATGACTTCCAGTGGCCAGATAACTGTCACCTCTTGCCTGGCTTTGCAGGAGGGTGTTGGGAGACAGGCAGAACTTGGGTATACTGATTTGGGCAGCGATCTGGTGATGGCATCAGGATTGAGTGTTGGGGATCTACTGTGGGCCTACTACCTTATGGAACTGGCAATGTGACATCCCTGCCTTAACCCCCAGTCACGTTGGGGGCTCTGGGCAGAGCTAGAGGAATGAACACAATTCCAATACAAATCTTCTTCTTTCTCTCTCTGTCATAGCTGCCTGCACCTTGCAGAAAACAGTTCTCTCTCCACTGCTGCTTGGTTTGGAGGGCTGGGAAACATGGCAGGAACCTGGTTAGGTATTTGCGGATTCCCTCGTAGCCTGGCCCCGATAAAAAGAGAAGTAGTAATGTCTACCTTACAATTATGCCTGTCTTCTGCTTGGGATCAGTGAAGGCTGGTGTCACTGCTGCCGGTTCCATGTGCAATGATGCAGGAAGGTATCTTGCACTTGGTGATCCAAGAGTTGCTTGATTATTATTTTTTTTTTAATACATCAGGACTGAATGATGATGTACTGAACTTTTATACTGAGGGAACTTGCAAGTTTTTATTGTTTTAAAATGCTTTGGGTTTGTTTTATCTCACGTTTCATACAGTTGTTACAGCTGTGGGTGTCTTTTGTCATTGTATCCCCATCTGGCTTGAAAGAAAAGCAAGCGTTTGCATCTTGGATATGGTTATTGGATTTCATTAGGTGACAGGACTTGAAAGTAAACAATGGGCAGACCTCCAAGTTGGCATGCTCTGGCAAACCTGCAGCTGGGGTACTGTGGAGCTGACCTCTGCAAACACAGCTCTGGAAGAATCGATGTTGCTGCCTCTGCATCTAGAAAAACCCAAAAAACTAAAAAGCCCCCCCTGCTCTCTCTCCCCCCTCCCCCTTCATCTCTTGTCTGGCAGGGAGCAGAGAGGAAGATCAGGGATGAAGAGCGAAAGCAAAGCAAAAGAAAAGGCAAGTGCACTGACCCCAGCTCTCAGTTGAATGCCTGTAAGTAGAAATTATTCCATTGGTATTTTAAATATTAGATCTGATTTTGGTTACAAATAACTTGTGGAGTAGAACTCTAAGTCAATTTTTATTCCCTGTGGAATAGTGTGTGTTTTAAGCAGTTGCTTATGGAACCATTAATTGTTTTGCAACGTACTGAGTCACTTCAGGATTTCACTTCTACCTAGCTCTTCCTGTCCAAGACAGGATCCTGTTATGTTTCCAATTGTGTATGTGGAGGCCTCAGCACTCGTAGTATGTAAAGACTGTGGAGCTTTTTCCAGCTGAGCATCTTTCCTTTAACCGCTGCAGGTGACTGGAACAGATCCTGTGTTTGGATGACTAGTTATTCATCTGCTTAGAGGAAAATGTATCTCCCTGTTCTTCCTTTGCATGGGGCAGGTGCGTGCCCTCCCTGGCTCTGCTCAGTGTGCTTGTCAGAGCCCTGCTTTTAACAGTCCAACTGGTTCAACAAGCATGCACCCTGTGGCTTGCCGGGCAGGATTTTCCTGACGCAGCAGGTACAGGCTGCTGGAGCAGCTTCAGAAGAAAATCATGCTTCGAGGGAACCCATTTGCTCAAGGACAGTTGCAGAAAGGGCTGGGTTTTTGGGCTTTTTCCCAAAGTATGTGGTGTGAAAGGTAGGTTTAGCACGCTGTTAGCATTTCACAAAGGTAGTAGCCCCAGCGGCTTCCAGAAGATTACTGCGTGCAGCCCTTTGCGTAATGACTAGAAAGTGCAAACGGTTTCAATACAGATTTCCAGGATCTTACAATCTTACAAAAGCTGCTTTCCAGTGTGAACTTCCTAGGCTTGGGCTTAGCCTGATGTGACCTTTATTGTCTTGGAAAGTACAATCCATTGCTGTTTTGCTCTTGTGTGGGAAGTTTTTGATAGCTTTAAGTCATAAGCTATTATACCCACCTCCAGGATCACAAATGCCATGTGTGCATGGGCTCATCAACAGCAGAGATAACTTTGTCCAGAAGTCACAAACTGTTTTCTAAAGGGATTGAGCAACCTTTAAAAAATGATCAATTTTGCAAGGGAAAAAAAAAAGTGCATTTATCACTAGGGATATGAGAAGTGAAGTGTTTTACTTGCAGTTGGTTTGACACAAAAATGAAGCGTTTCCTTTTGGTAAAATGAGTGGAAATCTTCAGCCGGGGTCAGTTTGATACGAATGTGTCTGAAGTGCATTTTAAGGCACCACCTGCCTCACTCTCTCCCAAATGGGTCTCTGTGGGTGAAGTCTCTGCGCTTGGTGGCTTGTGTCACATCAGCTGGTGCATCGTGAGAACTGAAGTGCTCTGTGGGAGACGGTGGTGGTCCTGGAGGGGGATGAACTGGGGTCTGGCAGCTTGAGGTGACCAGGATGAACAATGAGACGAACAAAAATGTAAAATTTGAGGAATAGAAATGTAACTCCAAATGTCACCTCTTGCAAGAAAATTAGTATTTGTACCACCTCTGAAGTGTTACAGTGCTTCTGTGGTGCTGTCTTTGAGAGGCTTACAACTGGAACCATGTAGGTTGTAGGCTCTCTTTGTCTCCTTTCTGCCTTTCTGGTATGGGAAATCCAGCAACCTTTTGAGGGAGCAGATGGGGAAAAGAGGGGTCTCGAACTAGCTTTTGCCCTCTGTTTGGGTGGTTTGCTTGGTACATGAAAAATCTGTGTTTCTCTGTTGGGGTGAATGGCCAGACCATTCTTCAGGCCAGTTTAATATCTGAACAAAGTCAAGCAGCTCACTTGGAGAGATGGAGCAAGCGCCTACTCCTTTGTGGAAAAAAGCTGTTTCCTGGGGGTCCGGGCCTTCACCTGAGAGGTAGACAACTCCTCTACCACAGGAACTTCTCCCTTTGATCCTGACTGCAGAGTACCCTTGTTCAACAGCATATGTGCCTCTTAAATCATGTAGGAAAGCCACAGATAGCATCGTCACTATCCTTTATTCCAATCTCTCTGCAGTTTCTGATGTCAAAGTGCCAATGCTTCCCTCACACAAACGTACAGACATCACTGTCTTCAAGCCCTTCATGGATCTAGACACTCAGCCAGTCCTTTTCATTCCTGATGTTCACTTTGCAAATCTTCAGCGTGGGGGTCACGTAAGTAAAGCTTGCGGATGTGGGGATGAGGAAGGGCTGTGGGATGTATTTGCAAAAAGCCTAGGATGCTGTGTGTATGTATATACACATGAAATGGCAGAATATCTGCACTGGTGCCGTAAACAAATACGAGCTGAGTCTCGTGTGAGCAAGAGACATTGCTCCTCGTCTCATTGGCTGGAGTTAACTGGGGATGTTTTATGAAGGAATTATTTGCCTATGAACTCCCGTTTCCATTAACCAGAAATAATGTTTCCAAAGCACATCCAGTCGAGAGTTCATTGAATGAACTGCAGACTGGTTTTCTCTTGTGAAATCCACTGGGTTCCTGGTGCGCTGCTGTAGGCCTTGGGCTCCTACAGCCTGCTGCTGCAGGGTGAAAAGCCATTCTGTGGAACTGGCAACTGTGTCAGCTCTGTGATCCGCTGCCAGAGTGCCCTGCCTTGGTGTTCCTGGAAAGTCCCAGCTGACAGGAAACTGCAAGGGAAAAAGTTAGAGTGCAACAACTAAGTTTCAAAATCTTGAACTTTCCTGTGCTGGGAGTCCTGGCACACTCTAACAGAATTTAAACATTACTTTTTAAGAGCATTGCTTAAACTCCTAACAGGGATGGAGAATAAAGTTTTCCTGTGAAGGCTCTGGTGCTGACCTCTGTCAGAAGACTCTGCACCAGTTCAGATAGAAAGCCAGTCACCTCTTGTATGTTCCCGCCTCTCTCATTTGAGATCCTTTAAGTTCTCTTTATGAAAAGAGGTAAAGATGCTTACTGGCTTTTGGAAGATGGAGCCCAAGTGTTGTTTGATACAGGGTTGAAAGATAATAAGAGGAAACTAATTCTAATTCTGGACAGAAGTGCAAGTATTATTTATGTATTGAAATGAAGGCCAATGTTTATTGCTTGGACCGAAGCATCTTACTTCCAGTAGCGTAGTTGTGGCTGGTTCCCTACTTGACAGCCTGGTTTCCCGTGTCCTGTACTGGTGTGCTTACAACTGAGGTGGGTGGGTGAGCCATCTGCCTGTCCCCTGTGGCTCCCGCCATGGGCTCAGGGGTTCCCTCTCCTTTAACGTGATGCTGTTGGACCTCTGCTCATGCCAGATGCAGCAGGATTGTTGTTCCCATGCCAGTGACTCTAATTCAAACAAAGCTACTGCTAAGTGGCTATTAACAGATAGCACTTAGAGGGATGGGGAGAGTGTTGCTGACAAGACCGTGTTACACCAGCTAATGGGTCTGTCCTTACACACCTTTGCTTTGTAGCATTTATAGCTCTTTGTAGTATTTTTTGAAGACTGAGTACCACATAAGGTTCTCGCTAGCTAATTCAGTGTGATTTTCTGCCTGTGTCAAGAAAATCTCCCTTTTGTTTTAAAAGGTCCTTCCTGTTGCTTCAGAAGAACTGGAGGGTGAAAGGTAAGAGCTGCGCTACTTCAGCCTACCGAAGTCTTGCCCTCAGACAGAGGGGTAAGTCCCTGTAATTGTACCGCTGCTAACTTTTTGCCCTGTCATTGACAGCTCCAACCTGAAGAGAGGAGCCTATATCGGGGAAGAGGACTTTATTGCTACTCCCAATAAAATGGCTAGAATAGAAGAACCAAAAAGAGGTATTATTTTCTTCTTTCAGCGACTGAATTACTGGATTATTTGTCCATCACAATAGAGAGATGCATCTGAGGTTAAAGAGTTGTTTTAATTTATTTTGGAGTGTACTGTAGCTTGATCTTTCTGGCTTTGAGTAGTAATAGAAAGAGTTGGTATATTAGGATGTAGGTCAGCTCTGCAAATATTTTAGTGTCAGAATTTCTGGGATTTTCTGCCAACTCAGAAGCTAATTGTCTCTGAACCTGTAAGGAAAGAGACTCAGAGGAGGTGAGCAGTTTTCTAGTCTCCTTGGTGGATTGGGGGAGAGAATTCATCACGTAATCCACTACAAAATACTTTAGAGATTTTCTCCAGGATTTAAGCAATGAATGCCAAGAACCAGTTCTGGGTATAAAACTGTTGCATCTTTCATGGTGCTGGAGAATGGTCTGTTTGCTGCTGAGAGCCAAACTGAGAGAAGAGAATATTCTGCTCATTTGTAACTTGTTGTCCACGTTTGCATTTGATGTGGGATTGGATGTTGCTGTGGTGTTGTGGAAAGAGATGAGAGAGCCCTTCAGAGGCGGTGTACTGGATTACCTGCCTAATGACAGTTGTGTGTGGAAGGACCATGACAAAGCTTAAAGGATTAAGAGAGAAGGATTAAACCCCTGATGGTGGCAAAAGTTAAGTCTGGCAAGTCTGACCTTAATGGGGCTGCAATTCTGTGGTCTGGATAAACTAGTAATAATGATGGATTTTATAAAAGGAAAGTAGACTTCTTGGGTTTTGTTGTTGCTGTATGCCATAAAACGAGACCCATGGGATTCTTTCTCCTTTGATTGGTGTATCATCTGACCCGTGCTGTAACTGAGGGTGGCCATGCTGTCTTCATTTTTTTAAATCTACAATCCTTTTTATAAGTCTGCCTTTACCAGACGAAATCCACCAAGGTGCTGTGCTGTCCTGAGTTCACCTTGTTCAATTAGATATGTCAGTAACTGTTCTGTGTTGCAGGTGTGTCAAAGCTGTGGCTGATGAACCCTTGTAAACAGCCTGCAATACCTACTCATTAGAAGAGGGATTAAAGGCAGGAAAGCTGTTAAAGTCCAGGCTTTCTTGCTCTCATGGCTTATTCCTCAGCCTTAATGCAGTTTAGATGACTCTGATGTTATACACGAGGACTCTCTGCTAGCTTGAGAACGCTAGGGATGCTTACCTAATTGGGTTTCTTGTTCTTTCATTGCCTTTCTAGCAGGAGATTAAGTCCGCTTTGTGTGTCAGCTGGGGTGGTATGAGTATTACTGAAACATAGCAAGGGGTAGGAAGAGAAATGAGACATTGTAGGAGGAGCAGAGGACTGTACAAATAAATTATTTAAGAATGAGGAGGTGACCAGGATGGCTTCACCTGCTGTGGTAGCATGCGTCAAATCATTTTTATTGTGCAAAGTCTTGTGTCAGATGACCTGTGAAATACAGATACCCAAGAGTCTCAAAGCTGTGTTTTTAGTGTTTGGCCTTTCTGTGTCTCAGATATAACCTTTCTCTTTCAAATAATAGAGGAAATAGCAAATAGTGAAAAATTGAAAAGTATTTTGATAGTAAAGATGTTTGAGCACACAGTATTTCTGTGTGCAGAAAGTATGTTTTGAGCTAACCTAGCCGTCCATGACTTCGTTGCAGTCTTCAATGTATATTGAAAATATGTATGTATATCTCTTCATGAGAGCCTCAATGTATATTCTTCAGTATCTAGCCATTATCATATACAGATTGTTTTTGAGGAGTAATTATATAGCAAATTCCTCTCTCCAATTTGCTTTTCAGTGTTGCTGTATGTCCGAAAAGAGTCAGAGGAAGTCTTTGATGCCCTAATGTTAAAGACACCGTCTCTGAAAGGTCTAATGGAAGCGGTAAGTAATACAGCTGTTTAATAGTCCTTGCCACAAGTTTGAGGAAAAATCAAGTGTAATCCCTTGCTATCCAGTCCTTAACACTGGACAATCAGGAGCTAGACTCTCAAACGCAGCTTATGTCCACATATATTCTTGCTCTTCTGGATAAGCAGCATAATGCAGATTTCCTTTCAATAACATGGAAATTAATGTAAACAATGCTTTAATTCATTATTAAAGGACTTCAGGAAGCTTCCCTTTTTGAGTGTCTTACCCCACATTTGCGGAGTCTGGGTGTAAGAAGGTGTTTCTCAGCCTTCCTGAAAATCCAGGTGTGTCAATCTTGGTGACTGGAGACCTGAGATAGTCCCAAGATTATGGGCACAGCTGGAACGAGCTCCTTCTAGGCTCCCCTCTAATGCAGGCTCTGTGTTGGCCAAGCTGCAGATGCAGCTGTGTAGGTCTCTTCCTAGCTGCATCAACAGACTCCCACTGTGGGTGTCCCTCATGTCAGAGAGGGTGTTTTAATTAGAAGATGGAGTGAATTCCAGAATGCGTTCAGTGGTTTGAGTTTATTTCAGTCTTTCAAAGCCTTGTATGGGGGCCTCCCCTCCCCTTTCATAACCTGCTTATGAAGAGGTCCGTGCCCCAGCTTCTGAGTGTGCTTGAAGGCTTTTATATATCTGTGCACACGGGCGTGAAATTGCTCTCTGGTGCTTGACTTCCAAAATAGCTTTCCGCTACCCCTGCTGCAGTGCTGCAAAGGAAGTACAGAGCTTAACTCCGAGGAATGGTGTAATGTTTGGCATGAGCTCAGAACTGACGTTTCTGGCTGCCTCTTTGTGACTAGTGCCTTGTCGATGCTCAGAGGACAGAGGCTTTGGGGCTGTACAGCCAGCTCCTGCTGTTAGCTTTGGGACCCAGAGATGGTTCTGTAAACTGCAGTTCTCTCTTCCTGGCGGTGGGGCTTTGCCAGCACGGGCAGACTGGAGACGGGGTCTAACTTGGGGGGAAGAGAAGGCTGTGAAGTCCTCTCCTACCTCGTGATCCCGAAGTGAAGTTGCGCCTTCGTTGTTTCACTTCTTAAAGCAAGGAACCAAGAGCTCACAACTGTGTCTCGGAGGAAACCCCCGTTGCCTCCTGAAATGGCATATCAGTTTTGTACTTGCTGTTGGTGTGATAAGAGTAATTTGTCAAACTAAACCAGGTTTCAGTTGCCGACCTCATGGCTTTCTGGAGGTTCACACGATGAACTGCCATGGTTAGTGGCTGTGGTTTCATGCTGAGGTCACCCTCCTCGGTCAGGGCAACATTTCTGATCAGCTCCTGTACTTAGCAGCAGAGTTCTTCACTCTCCTGCCATTTTTTTTCCTGTGCCAGCTCTGTGATGACTAGCTTTCACCTGATCCCTCAGAAACTGAATTTAAAAATGGTTCTCTGTATGCTAGGTGAACAAAGAGCCAAGAGAGGGATGAGAACCAGGGTGAGGGGGCTTTTTGTTGTAGGAGCAGGAGCGTGCTTCATGAGAAGTCAGTGGCCAATTTAGAACACGGTTAAATTTTTTGCACATAAGTTGGCAGGCTGCAGAGGAGGGGTTCTCACCCATAGGCTTATGCTGTAGTTCAAGACTTAGTATTGCTTTTATGGGGCAGAGCGGTTGTTTAGATTTGCAGACCATTTATTGTTCCTTTCTGTAAAATAGTAAGTGGCGGGCAGTGCCAGCAGTCTCCTTGCTTCACAAATGCTTTTTTCTTCTTTTGTTCTAGATATCTGACAAGTATGACGTTCCTTTTGATAAAATAGGAAAGATCTTCAAAAAATGTAAAAAAGGGTGAGTATGTGACTGTCTGAGAACATGAACTCCTGTTTTCAAACTTGTAGGCAAATCTGCTTTGCAATTTCTCCATGCAATGCACAACGCAGATGCCGTTTGCGGGTGGGTGGGTGTGGATGCCACGTACTAACCCTATTGCAATGTCATTCCTAGAGCAGAAGACCGGAAAGGTCCCACAGAAATCTATAGTAATTTTCTTGGGGTTTTTTTTCCTCTAAAGTCATTTTGGTGTCTTAGCCCCTTCCCCAAAGCCCCTCTGGCTGGAAAAGCACATCATTTAATCATCTTTGGCATGTAGTTTTGAAGCTTGTGCTTTCATAGCAGAATTAACCCACCAGAATAACTGCGAAAGGTTTGAATTGATGGTAGTTAAACCAGTGCTAAGGACAGTGCTGTGCGTGTGTGCTCCCGTGTGTGTGTACACACAAACACACGGGTATTGGCTGTTCCAGCAAATGAAAGAACCGGAGAGGCATTGGCTTTTTCTTCCCCGCAAGCTCTGTAGGGTTTTGTGCCGGTGGTTTATAGCTGTCAAACAAACCCGTTCAGAGCCCCAAGGTTGCCCAAGTGTTTGCAGCTTCAGAAGGATTTCCACCAGTTCTGAGGTCTCCCTCCCTCCCTGGCCCAGGAGCCAGAGTTAACCCTTTCGTTCAGATCCTAGAAGCGCGGCTGCAAGCCTTGATGGCAGGATTGTGTAAAAACAGCTAGATCTGCAATAGGAAGCCATGCGTCAGAGATAGGTGAGCAGGGATCTTGCGTTACCTCTGGACAGTCCAGGCTTTCTGAGATTTGAGGGCACCTTTGCTATCTTTGGCATTTAGAACAGTAACATTTCCCTGACTTACTTTCTTTTTCCAGAATTCTGGTCAACATGGACGATAACATTGTGAAACACTATTCTAATGAAGATACCTTCCAGTTGCAGATTGAAGAAGTTGGAGGAACTTACAAGCTTACTCTCACTGAGATCTAAGATCATGGATCCTCTGTGGATTTTAGACAAAGGTCTCAAGTGAATGTTTTCCCATAATTTAGGATGCTGGGCAAAATACTAATCACCTTCTCCAGAAGAAAGCCAGGCATTGACTTGTTCTGGGGAGCAGAGCAGTGTTTTAGCTTAATACATTTGTGTTTCTGTTCTTTCCAAAGAAGGTTGTGATGCTCATGACCTTATTTGCACTTGAAATGAGCGAGCAAAGATCAGTGATTAAATAGAGAGCATGTATAAAACATTAGTAAATAGGAGAGGGGAAACCCCCTGGAAAGGTGGCCTTTTAGAGTGGTGATATCTTATTTATCTATTCAGTATCCGTGTTTGAGCCCGTTATCAGCTAATACCGTTTTATTGGACTGTTTTCTGCTAGGTAGAGCTGCAAAACTACTACTTGATACTAGTAGGAACTGCATGCAGGTTGGAGAAAAGTCTTTATAATGTTTACTCTTGAACAGGGGCAGACTGTTGAAATCACTTGTGTCATTTGGGGGGAATGTAAAACTGCCTTGCTTATGAAGAACTCGCCTTAGTAACTGTGTGAACTCTCATCAGATGAAGCTATATTGTATATAAGTGCAATATATTTTTGAAGGTTTGTAAATGTGTACATACAAGTGATATATAATATATATAAAATGCGGTGTTCTGTATATACCGTGAATATATGCAATGAAGCCCATCTAAAAGGATGCCATATACAGAGAAAACAGATATTTAACGTAACTATTTAAAAATGGACAAACCCTTAACGCACCAAAGGTGAGCACGTTTGTACGTTCATAGAAGGCACAAGAGACCTGCTTGTTTAACATGGATCTTCCTGCGTGGAAGGGAAAAAGGTTCCGGCTCTCTCCTAAGCCCTCCTGCACAGCAAGGCGACAGCAGTCCTGGCTTCTCTGATAAACTGCCAGCTTCAGCCCCGAAAAGGCTGCCTGCTGCTGCCCTGGGAGGTCATTTGGGCCGAGTCTGAGGGCTGGGTTCCAAGAGGAGCTGAACAGATACAGTTTCCTTGAAATCTCACTTCTGGGGGCCAGGAAGGTGGTCTCCTGGAGGGTAGGGGTTTTTATTGGGTTTGGGTTTTGGGGTTGGTTTTTTTTTGTAGCAGTGTGTACTTGAGGCCCAGCTGAATGCTGCCCGCTACAGCAGCTCAGGCTGGATGAGCTCCTGGGTCAGAGACAGCTTCCAAGGTCCTAGGATGTCAACAGCCGGAAGTGCACAGGCAAGGCTTTTGAGAGAGGAAGGCAGCATCCCAGCTCAGCGGGCCGAGCGTTCGCGCGGACTGAGGGCTGCAGTCAGGTGAAGTATTCCTGGTGTGTGTCCACTGCGGGCACTGACCCATTGCTGAGGTGGGGAGACCAAACAGGGGCAGCTGGTAGCGGGTGTCCTGAGCCTAGCCCCATCTGAGAGTGCCAGACACCTCCAAAAAATACTGCTCCGCAGTAGACTGTACAGTATTTGCTCATCGTGTGCATATGCTTATGAAGGAAAGGCACCCGTTAGTTAGTAGCAAGGAATATTTGAACAGCAGCACCTGGCTCTAAGGCAGAACCTGTGTTACGGGGTGAGCAGATGAGTGGAAGTACCAGGCCCAGTGTCACTCGGTGCTTTTCTTAGGGATCTGGATAATGAAAGAGACGTTTATAACATTTTTTGGACAGCACAAAGCCAGGAAGAGCTGCAGGTGCATCACCTAGGACATGAAAGTCAATCTGGATAGGCTGGAGAAATAGCCTGGAAAAGTAGGATATCATTCTACTTAATGGCTAATGATTCTACTTAATGGTTAACAGATGCTAACCGAATGTTGTTCAGCTGTGTCATGTTGCTGTTTGGAGGAGGGAGGTAAATGCCATGTTGAGTTGATAAACAGGAGCATGACCTGCAAGAAATGAGACCCGCCTTTTGCTCTCCTTGGCATCGCTGAGGCCCCTGCTGGAGCGCTGAGCCCGGCTGTTCCAGCGGAGCCTGGTCCTGTCCCGTGTCCCAGAGACCAGACTGCCTGGTCCTCCAGGCAGAGCTCGTGGCTCATGAAGAGGAAGGGTTGGGTGAGTTGCCTGGTGAAGGGCCGACTTCAGAAGAGAAGGTTGAGGGGAGCAGCCTCCCAGCACGTGGAAGTGTTCTCCTGGTCAGTCACAAGTGCAGTGAGGAGGAAGAGTGGGTGTAAATTGCAGAAATTCGGGTTAGGCATCGAGGCGGTTTTCCCCGGTGAGAAGAGCGCTGCCCAGGGAGGCGGTGGAGTTTGGCAGTGAAGGTCTTTACAGCCAGGCTGGGTGGACGCAGCTCTGGACTGTCACAGGTCTGTTTGATTCTCCCTTGGTGCTGAGACTAGGTGACCACTTGAAGTCCCTCCCCACCATATTTTTTTACCGATTTACATGAAATATAGTATTTTGAGATTTGTGTTGGACCAATCCTGAGCTGGTTCATAGACTGCTCCGTTCCCCCCTCCTTCCTCCTCCTCCTTCTCCATCGATGAGCCCCACGGGGGCTTGCCAGCACTCTGGGCACCGCACGGTCTCCTCTTCGCTCTGTGGCTGGAGTCGAGCAAACTCCATGTGGATGCATCTGTGGCTGTGGGCACGTGGACGGAGCCCATGGCCTTAAAGCCAAAGGAGAGAGACTGGCATGGAGCACGGTGCTGAAGAGACTTGGCCAACACGTGCCACCCCATAGAGGAATCCCCTGCCTGCAGAGCGGAGCAGCCATGGGGCTCGTACCCAGCTGACCAACCCAACGCTTGGGCTTCCCTTCACCGGTCACGGGGAATAATGTTACTATGGCAAGGGAATTTTTTTTTCTAAACCTGATATATAGAATACATATATATATTTACACATTTTTATTGAAAATGGAAGTTTTTATTACAGAAACTCAGTCTAGGGTCAGGGAAGTAGATTTAGAGTCTTTATAGAGGTAGGATTGACATGAACGTTATTTCTTTTTACTGCTTAATGAAGTATGTGAACTAAATCTGACGATTGTTTTCCACTATAAGATATTCTGGGACACGGGTCTTATAACAGTAGCAGCAATGTCATGTATGTTTTATGAAACTGATTTTTTTTGGTTTTGCCTGCTGTTTTTTAATTGAAAAATGTATTTTAAACCAAGCTATTAAATTTTATATGTTCATTTCTAACGATGAGTCTTTTATCTAGTAAATGCATCTGCCTTTCCCCCTTTATTTTTCCTTTGACGAGGAATCTATAAAACAAAACCTCAGCGATTGTTCAGTAGTTTCTCCTGTTTGCAGGAGAAAACAATCCCAGTGCCAGCCTTGCTGTTCCTCCCACGCGAGTTAGTCCCATCCTCATTCCCTGCTTGATTTCAACCAGCCTCAGCCATTTTTGAGCGGGGGGGAGCTGTGCAGCGTTGTGGTTGGGGAGGACGCTTTCCTCTGGCAGTAAAACAAAACCGAAAAGCCATCGGTGAGCTTGGGTGTATAGCGGGTGCTGCCTGAAGGTCTCTGCTGGAGGCTGAACAGAAGCATCGTGGGCACTGGCCACCTTGGGCGCCGCTGTTGCTTCCGTGTCTGGAGAGCTGTTTGCCGCCTCTTCTTCACCGTTAAAAAAATGTCTCTGGCTTTAGCTGCCTCCCCAGCCCCGGTGGCGGTGGCTGGGTGCTGCCCTGGGGCAGCTTCCGCGCCGGCACCTCTGCTATGGCTGGGCTTGCACCCGCACGTCCAGGGAACCGCGTGGGAGGCAGAATAATTTTGGGCTAGAAAAAGGCAGGTGACTATTCATTTATTTCTAGTTCTGACTCAGGCTGCGCTCACAGTTTGTCCCCCAGACGGGGGGCGATGCTGCAGGACGTCGCCCAGCCGGTCCCGGGGTTCCCTGGGTGATGCCGAGTGTCGTCTCCACCCAGCTCAGTGCCCGTGGAAAGGCTGAGCGGGGGTTGGCAAACCCTGGGCTGCTGGTGTGTGGGGTGGTGTCTGTCCGCCTGGGGATGGATCCGCTGGGGAACGGCAGCGGCACCCTTTGGGCGTGTGATGGCTTCGTCTTCCCAAGCCTTTACGCAGTGTCCGTGTGTGCGCCCACGCCTTCCCTCCTCCCTCCTCCTCCCGCCCCGTCGGCCCTTTTCTCTTCATCTCCTGAGTTTACAGACAGCGTGTTTTCCAGCAGCTCTTGCCCGCGGCGGAGCGTCAGTGGGGGAAAGGCGCGTTCCCAAAAACGCAGCTTTGAACTCCCGAGCCAGGCAGCCTTACAGGGAGACCTGTGCTGCTTCCCCGGGGCAGGACCCGGGGATCTGCTCACAAACTTGAGCAAAGCTTTTAAGATCTGATCTTTTATTTTTTTTTCTGTGTGGGAAAGCTGAATTCTGCAGCTCATTCAAGAAATCTTCTGTCCGTAGATAGGAACTGCCGGAACTCTTTCTCAAGGCTTTGCGAGAGCGTGGGGCTTACGTTGCCCCTCAGTTGGGTTGGTTGGTTATTTTAGATTATTTGATTTGTTATTATGGTTAAATTATTAAATATTAGATGATATTTCGATGACCCCCTCAATTTAATTTTAAAAAAATCATAAAAAAGAGTAACTTTTTCTTTGCTTACCCTGCTACACCACCTGTGCCCTTTGCTGGGTACCTTTCCCGTAGTTCTCGACGCTGCAGAAGGGGTGTTTTGGCTTTGCTTTTCTTCCGGGCTGGTTTTTTGGTGCACCTTGCGGTCTCTTGTTTGCGCAGGGCAATGCTCCATCACCCCATCGACCTGTTTGCCCACAGGCCCAGCTCGGGGGTGGATGCCATGCCCGCTGCCTTAAGCTTTGTTTATTTTGCCCCCCCTCCAGCGTGGCCACCCCGCAGGTGGTGACTGGTGACACTTGTGTGCTCCCGTTCCAGCGCTGGTGGGCTGGTCGGTCACCGCCGCCGTGGTGGGAGGGGTGGGAAGTGCAGGCCGGGCAGAGGAAAGGTGCGTGGCTGAGCCTGGCAGCAGCTCTGGAAAGCGGGAAGGTGGTGGAAAAGTGTTTGTATCTCTTGGGGGTGCGATGGCCGCAGGCGGGGGACAACACCTGATGGATGGCAGCGAGGGATGGTGGCGCCTGGTGCGTGGGTGGCTGCTGCCACCAGGCTGGAAAAGATGGTGTAAATCGGAGTGAAATCAGGAGCGGGGTGAAAGGTGGGCAAATTGAATCCTGGAGCTTCCCAGCACCAGGAAAATCGACTCCTGGAGTTCCCCAGTGCCCAGCGGAGCTGGATGGAGCCTCGGCCGCGCAGCGCTGCCCCTGACAACATGTTGAGCCTCTGGCCCCGTGTCTGGCACTTTTAACTCTGTCATGATAAGGTTTGCTTGATTTTATTTTTTTTTCCCCCTTAAGGTAAATAATTACATGAGCTTTGCAAACATTAATAAGCAAATAAAGTAAAAACGATTGCTCGGTGGTCAGCTCTGCGGGTCGTGTCTCCGTAGCCTCTGCCCCGTGACTCTTCTCGCTTGAAACACTTTGCTTTGAGCCCGTCAGCCCGCGCTAGGCAAGGGCTTTTGGGGGGGGCCAGTGATGGGCCCCCCCTTTTGTGGGTGTTGAGCCCCAAACCTGCCCTTGCTCTCCCGCTTGCCTCTGCTCTGTGTGCTTAAAGGAGAGCTCGGGCTGCAGGCGAGGGCAAGGCGTGAGACAGAATGACACAACTACAGAAGCAGCGATGGCAAGCTAAACCCAAAATAATCTGCTGCTGCTTAAATCACCGTTGCCTTCCAGTTCCTGTGCGCTTGGGGTTAATGATGCTGTTCGATGCCGGCAAATTTTTTTGTTCAGCCTGGAGAAAAGGAGGAAAAGGAGGCTGAGGGGGAGACCTTACCGCTCTCTACAACTACCTGAAAGGGGGATGTAGAGAGGTGGGGGTCAGTCTCTTCTCCCAAGGAACAGGCGATGGGACAAGAGGAAACAGCCTCCAGTTGCACCAGGGGAGGTTTAGACTGGATATTAGGAAAATGTTTACACTGAAAGGGTTATTAAGCGTTGGAACAGGCTGCCCAGGGAAGTGGTTGAGGCACCATCCCTGGAGGTATTTAAGAGACGTAGTGCTGAGAGATATGGTTTAGTGATGGTTGTTGTCAGAGTTAGGTTGTTGGTCGGACTAGCTGATCTGAAAGGTCCCTTCCAACCTGGGCGATTCTATGGTTCAGTATTTAATTTCTTGGCAGAATTTCCCCCCGACGCCCTGCCTTGAAAAGCCTCCCGCTCTGATCCTCGAGGTTTTCTTCACGCTGCGTTACACGCACCCATCACCCCGCTGCTGTTTCGCTCCACAGGTGCATCCCGAGGCTTTCAGGAAGCATTTTCGAGCTCCCTGACAACGGCGCTGGGGCGGAGGTAATGAGAGGCCGTATGAGTGCCATAAAGGGCAGAGACAGCAGGTGGAAATCTGTCCTGGCGCTGGGATTTCATGCACAGGTGACGGGAGAAGGAGGACATGGCCTGGGACTGATAGAGCTGGGGACAAAATAAGCTCTGAGCCAGCCAAGTCCGTCTCTGGCTCTGAAATGGCAGCACAAACCTCCAGGTGAAGGGCAGGGCATTCACAGCTCAGCACGTTTTGTTCGATCTTTGTGGAGGAGAAGGAGCTGCGGGCAAGGGCTCAGTTTGACCACGAGGTTGGGAATTCCTGGGTGTGCGGGGAAAGTTTTGGGGTGAAAGCAGCGTTTCTGCCCAGTCCCTGGCCTTTCCCATCCAGCAGAACTCTGAATGTTCATCCTCAGGCGGCTTTTCAAGTGGCCACCACCAGGTTGAGGTTGGGAGACACCTCTGGAGGTCATCTGGTCCAGCTCCCTGCTCAAGCAGGGCCACCCAGAGCCCAGCACCGTGTCCAGACAGTTTCTGAATATCTCCAAGGATGGAGAGTCTGCGACCACCCTGAGCAACCTGTGCTGGTCACCCTCACAGTGAAAAAGTGCTTCCCGATGTTCGGAAACTCCTCCTGTGTTTCAGTTCGTGCCTCTTGTCTTGTGAAGGTGTGTGGTGGGTCTCCTGGAGGAAACGGTGCCAAGAGCTCAGGGAGATGAAGCGGCGAATTTGTTATAAATATGAAAGTAAAATGGTACCTCCTGGTGCCGGGGTGTCTCGGCAAGGACAGCGGAGACTCAGAGAACGGGATGGCGGGAACAGCTGTGACTGAGGCTTCAGCCTGAGCGGGAGGTGCGATGAGGCAGGGCTTCACCCTTCCTCATGGGTGGGACAAGAGGCTTGAAGGTGGGATGCAAGGAGAGGACCGGCGGCGGGATGGGGATGCTGGGCATTGACGTTACAGCTCCGTGCCTGGACGCCGTGCTGCGAGCCCTGCAGCCCCATCCCATACCTGTCCTGTGCAGCCCGTCGGTGCCTCTTCACCGGACACCCCCTTGGTGACACCCTGCCATCTCCCAGGACATCCTGCTCTGGCCACGGTGGATTTTAACTAGAGATGGGATCCGTGTCACAGGCATCATAGAGATCGCAAGGTCGAGCTCTCCTGGAGGTGAGAAGATCCTGGATCTCAGGGCTTTGTTCTGGGCAAGTCTCTTGGACTACTTTCCTCTCCCCTTTCCGTTTCCTGAAGCACTGAGTGATGAGGAAAGACTTCTGTAAATGGGTTTCGCTCACAAATTGAATTCAAACTAAGCAAGCTGGGAGAGGAAAAAGGCAGTCCCGGAGCTGAAACAGCCCTAGCAACTGTTTGGAGTGGAGTAAGCCGTCAGATGTGGAACGGCTTGTTTCGTTGCTGGGAACTCGCTCGGAGCCAGTGAGTTCCTCCTGGGCACCCTCCCAGCGGCAGGGGATGCCCACGAGCAGCGAGGTCTTGCTGTGCCCGGTGGCAGTCGGTTCTTTCTGATGGAAAGCACGATTGAATTCCACGGGGAAGGACGGATACAGTGTGAAAGCTGAGGGGACAGAAAACCTGCAGCAGGAGGAAGGTGGCTGAAGCTCCTCCAGCTCGAAAGCCCTGGGAACACGTTGACTAGCAAAGCCCTGCAATGGGCCAGCAGGGCAGGAAAGCATCCAGTATTTCACCTGCTCCACAGAGGAGGAAAGTCGGACCCTTGGGCAAACTGGTGTATGAAATGTGGGGGTTTGGCATTAGACAGTCTCCTGCCTTTCTCCCCATCAGGTGCGTTGGAGGGACCTGGAGAGCCTAAATAACGTTCGAGGGGCGTTTGTGGATCCTAGCTGTAAGACTTGGGTGAAGCGAGGCATCCCGGAGGAGGCGGCATCCTGGCCGGCTCCGCTGGGTTGTAGCCCGGTGGCCCCAGCACGTGCCTGGGCCTCGGTCCCCAGGGCTGCAGCTCGCCCTGAGCAGCCCAAAGTGGGGCGTGAGGATGGGGACATCCCTGGCCAACGGCCACCCCCTGGAAAAGCTCTGCGGCACCGGCTTGTTTCTCTGCTCTGTTGGCACCAGGGAAAAAGGAATCCAGTGTGAACAGCGTGGCCCGCGCTCGGGAAGGGGAAATGGCGCAGCTACAAACCAGCAGAGCCACGGCCCAGAATTAGAGCCCGAGTTGATTTTCGCGTTGTTTGTCTCGCTGTATCTCCTTACCCTCCCGAAGCACCGCCGCGGTGGCGGGGAAGTGCGCACCTGAGGCCGACGTAAGGATTTACCGGCGCTGTGAAAAAAATAGGGATTCCTTCCCCTTTTTAAGTGAACAGCGTAAAACTAAGTGTGAAAGTGGCCTTGAAGGGGGGCATCAGGATCTCCGCCGTGCAGGGGGAGTAACAGCGGGTAAGGCCAAGCAAGCACGTTATGAGAAACGGCATCACGGCATATAAAGTCGGATTCAGCAGCCCAGCCCGGGGGGTGCTTTATCCAAGTAGCAGTTGGGGTAATGCTTGGCTTCTGAGCAAGGGGGTGGAGGAGACTGAGTCACCCGTGACCAGCAATACTGCTGGGGAAGAATCATAGGAGCAGGGATTTTGGTTTTCCAGATCCGCAGCTGGGGAAGGGTTGGGATGCGGACGTCGCCGGGGTGAGACACCCCCCTCAGACAGCGGGACAGGGACTTAAACTGTTAAGTGACTCAGCTGCTACTGACGTCTCCCCCCAAGAGCCCAAAGGCTCAGAGTAACGTAGGTGGCTTCTATTTATTCAGCTCTTAATGGAAAATGTATTTCCCAGTAGTAAAATCCCATACTTGACTGTGTCTGTTTAATACACACAAAGCCTAGAGGGGAGCCACAGGAAAGATGGAGAGGGACTTTTTACCAGGGCACGTGAAGCCCTCTGATACCTGCCGCCTAATCCAGAAGCGGAGCGAGGAATGGGAAAAAGCTCCAGGGTCTTGAACAAACCCCACTGGGGCTCACAGCGCCCTTGGCGAGCTGCCCGCTGCGGCACATCGACCGTCCCGTCCGACCACGCACGGACCTCGGCCCCAGAGACAGCGAGGGGATAACTGGGGACATTTGATGAGACAATTAAAGACATTCCATGAGACAGCTGGACACTTGCAAATCCCGCCCCCCACTCCCAGAGCTCCCCTGGGCCTGGCTCAGCGCTGTGCTCGGCGCTGTGCGGGTACGCAGGCCAATACGGGTGACCTCCTAGAGGAGATGGCAGTGCTGGTGCTGGAGGACCTTCTCTCTGCCTGCCAGGACGCTCCTGCCCGGTGAAAGCCTGTGGTACCAGTCACCCACGCCCGACGGTCCGTGGTCACACGGGACATCTTCCCAGCATCCCAGCGCTGCACGAAAACAATTCAGACTTAATAAAATGTGAAAGGTGATTCAGGATGAGACACGTGTGTGCACACAGGCTTGGTGCCTGCCCAGGCAAGCTGTGAGATGGCCAAGAGAGGGGAACATCCGTGGGCTTTGCTGCTGCTTTAGCATACTGTGTGTCAGGGAAGGGGCGTGGGTTTAGCCAACAGCAACATCGGGGCGAAGAGGATGGTGGAAGCGGTGAAGACATCCACTTAAGCAGAACGATAAATAAATAACATGTCATTTTTTTATTTTTGCCGCTATTTGGAATCCGTCCCCTGGTGCCACTAAAATAAGACCAGGGCAGGAATAGCAGCAGTAGAAAAACCAGGCGGTGCGCTCGAGCGAGCAGATGGCGCGCTGCCGCGTCACACTTGTGGCTGTCGCTTACCGTATTATTTCTGTTACGGCGGGTCTCTGGACGGTCCTCTCCTCCAACCAGTATTTGTGGATGGGATTTTTTTTTTCTAAATTCAGTAAACGTTATGTTTCACATACTCGGAAGAAATCCGGCTCGAGTGGCAATTTCTCTCTGCGGTGCTGCCAGGTCCCGGGAAGCGTTTGGTGCAGTTGGTATTTTTTTCAGGTAGAAACACGTTTTGGGGAGTGGAGAGAAAAAAAACTCAAATAATTGGCAGTGTGCGTTTATTTCATCAGCACCCCGGGTCCAAAATAAAATGGGAAACAGACTGCGTGCCTCTTCCCTCAAACTTCTTCCTTTTGACATAGCCTAGATGTGTTTCCTTATGCTGTGCCGGCTGCTTACCCACTCCTAGGACGCTTTTCCACGTACGGAAAGCTCGATCTGTTTCTGAAAGCGAATACGAAAAGATGCAGGCGAAGAAGAAGCTGACTGTCAGCTCCGGCGCCAGCTGGGGATGGCACAGGAGGACCGTGCTTTCGTCCTCCCCGCGGGCAAGCCGCCTGCGTGACAGCCCGTCCCTGCCGGCGGAGATGTCGGCAGTGTGCCGGGGAGGGGGCTTTGCTCTGCTCGCCCTTCGCCCGCAGCCACGGGTGAGACCTCCCCGGCGGCAGCTGGCCCGCACGCAGCGTGGCAGGGGGGGGGACCGCATGTCTGCCCCCCCCTCCGCCCCTGCCGGCACATCCGGAGCGTGTCCCTCCGGCTCCATGATGCCGGCACACAGGACGTGTCCCTCCAGCTCTGCAATGTCGGCACGTGGGAGCGTATGCCTCTGTCTCCGTGATGTTGGCATGTGGGAGCGCGTCCCCTTCAGCTCCGTATGTTGGCACATGGGAGCACGTCCCTCCAGCTCCACAATGTCAGCACATCCCGAGTATGTCCCTCTGGCTCCATGACGCTGGCACATGGGAGCGTGTCCCTCTGGCTCTGCAATATTGGCACGTGCGAGCGTGTCCCTCCAGCTCCACAGTGTCAGCATATCAGGAGCATGTCCCTCCAGCTCCGTGATGCTGGCACATGGGGAGCATGGCCCCTTCCACTCTGCCATGTTGGCACGTGGGGAGCGTGTCCCCTTCAGCTCCGTGATGTTGGCATGTAGGAGTGTGTCCCTCCGGCTCCACGATTCGGCATGTGGGTGCGTGTCCCTCCGGCTCCCCGATGCTGGCACATCAGGAGCATGTCCCTCCAACTCCGTGATGTCGGCATGTGGGAGCGTGTCCCCTTTAGCTCCGTGGTGTCAGCACATGGGGAGCATGTCCCTCTGGTTCCATGATGTAAATCCCTTCCATAACTCCGCTATTCCCACTGAGGTGGGTGCGTTCACCCCCTGGTGAATCCCTCCGGTCCCGCTCCTGCCCTCAGCCAAGGGCTGCTGCCACCGTTTCCATCAGCCAGTGCCCGGCACCACCTGGCAGAGCAGCTCCGTTTGCTCCGTGGTGGGGAATTTCTCCTCTGGCTGCTGCTGTCAGCCCCGGAAGAGCATTTTGGGGCACTCCGGGGCTCTGACCGCTCCATCCTCCAGAGCACAGCAGAGGAGGGAGAGCGGATGGAGAGGCGCATCCGACGGGTGCGTCGTGGCCTCTGGTTTCTTCCCGTGTACCGTCTCTCGCCTCCTGCGCGGGAGCTCGGGCTGCAGCGACCTGTATTTACCGACTCCCCCCGCCAGAGCAGGCGCCCACGCCAAATTGCACTCACTCCAAAGCTGCAGCCAGACAACCGCTTGGGCCCATTTTTAGCCGCTGGTAAACATTAGGAAAACCGTCCGAGCCCGTACTATTCTTCCTCTGGTCTCTTTTGAATGGTTTATTGTATCATTATCTGCAAAAAGGGAATGGGGGAGAGCTGCCTGGGCGCCCTTTTGTTGTTTTCAGCCTACAGCATGAAGTATTCCCCCTCCTGCTCGCACGCGATGGATGATTCTTTCCTTGTTTGCCCAGGAGAAAGGATAAGATGATGTGAGCGGAGCCTCCTCATCCCTCCTCCCGGAGCACCTTACATCCGTTCCTTCCGACCTCGGGACAAAGACAGTGTCTATCTCTTACAAAAAACAGCTTTTCTCTGGAGTGTTTGCCAGAGGTCTGGGTCAAAGGGGCCTTTATAGCACCAAACGGTTGGCGGGGAGCGGCATCCGGAGGATGCGGGAGCGGCGGAGGATGGCTCTGCTGGGATGGGGACCACGGGGCAGGGACACCGCCATCATCCCGCAGCCACCCACACGGGCAGGCGCCCCCGAGCTCCTGGGAAAGGAGATTTGGGGATATTTAGGCCCCGCTGCAGGTCACGGGGTTCAGGAGGGAACCCGCAGCCCCCCGGGCCCTCCCCCTGTGCCTGGGGGTACGGTGGGGCCGCTCGGAGCCCCCGGGGGAGGCGCTGGGCGCAGGGACAGAGATAGGAGAGGGTATTAATTGCATTAATATTCACCTTAGCGCAGCCTTGGGAAAGGGAAGAGGGAAGGGGGAGAAGGCCCAGGCTGTGAGGGACGGGAGCTCCGCGGGGCTCAGCCCCGGGCCCTGCTGCCGACAGCCGATGCGAGGATGAAGAAGGTGCTCCTTCCTCACCTAACGCTGCCTCAGCCGGCGGCAGCAGAACCAGGGGATTTTGGTAAGAGTTCTGAGGATTTCTGTTAAGACCCGTAGCTGCCATTTTTAACTCAGGAAAGGGAACGCCACCGAGAGCAGGAGTCAGCGCGCAGCCGTGTGACATCACTTCTTCCAGTGGCGCTGATGTCACCAGGGAGGGACGGTGGCTAATACGGGGGGCACATTCCCTGTCCCCCCCCTTCCCCCCCACACTGTGCGTTTTGGTCACTGAGAGCATTTTCCCGGAAAAATGAAGGGGGTGACGGGTGATGGCCACCACCCCATGGCAGGGGGGGGAACTGGGTGATCTCCAAGGTCCCAACCCGCTCCGTGGTCCGGCGAGGGCTGGGGGCTGCGGCCGCCCCTGCGGGGGGGAGGTGGGGGGGGCAGCCTGGGAATGGGGACGGGCTGAGGGAGCTGGGGCTGTGCAGCCTGGAGAAGGGAAGGATCCAGGGGGACCTTATAGCGGCCTCCAGTACCTGAGGGGGGCCCACAGGAGGGATGGGGAGGGACTCTTTATCAGGGAGTGGAGCGATAGGATGAGGGGTAACGGTTT
>VXBO01001312.1:92840-151725 GCA_013400135.1 Rhinoptilus africanus | reverse complement strand
GGGGGGGGCCCGCACCGTCCCTGCCCGCGCACGTACGGGGTGATGTGAGGACACCGGCCAGCCGCCCTCAGCCGTTCCCTGGCAGCCGGAGAGTCCGGGCCGCTGCCCGCCCTCGCCGTTAAAAAAAAAAAGGGGCTTTTTTTTTGTTTTTTTTTTTTTTTTTAAAAGAAAAGTAGATAAATAAAGCTTTTGATAAGAAACACCACTTGAAAAGCAGAGATATCTCATTTCCAGAGGTGTTCTGACGTGGCTGAACTGTACCTTCAGCAAATTATTTACCTCTTAATTTGTTAAAACATATGGGCTTAGAGGTAACTTTGCCCATGAGGCGNGGCTCCTGTTTGACAGGCGCTCTGGGTCCAGACGGCGGTTCTTGCCCTCCTTCCCCTTCTCGTTTTCAGGGGAAATTCTTGGAAGTCTCCCTCAGAGCGGTTAATAGCCTCAGAGGGCTTTAACCCCTGCCAGCCCTACCTTGGCATCTCCACGCGTGGTACCTCTCGCTTCAGGCGAAAGTCCTTTCTGAGTGCGGTACTGGCATTTTGGAGCCGTTACGTTTAACATGTTTGCCACGCACATCCCCATAGCTGAGACAGTGTCACACAGCTTTGCATCTTGGTGACACTGTTGAGCCAGGATCATTCCATGTTACTTAACAAAACTCGTTGACTTAAGTCTGCAAAGGATGTCGTCCAAGAAGCCCTCTAGGGCTTTAGACTATCTTAAAGTTGGGATGGTGCTTCTTGTTGCTTTTTTAATTAAAACCCTTTTGCTGCAGTATATAAGCACGCTGTGTAACAGCGTTAGGCTGGAGAATCTTGGTCCGTGCTGCTGAATCCCAGCCTTTGCAGTTAGTTGGTGTGCCTAAAGACTGGAAGAGGTTGAACGCTTAGTTGAGACCGAGCTGGCACGTGAGCAATAAACCAGCAGCTCAGCGTAGCTTTGGGAGTCACTGTTAAGCACTGAAGGCACTTTATGAAGTTTGGGTATCCTTTTGTGGAGAAGTCAAGTGTTTTGCATGTGTGCATACACACACACACAAATTTTCTGTGATGCTTGCATTTGGAAACAATATGATTACATTGGCCTTCATGTTACCTGTCGTGTGTCCTGGGATACCTAGCACCTATGCAGTATCATCCCTTTCTAAAGTACAATACAAGCAGTTCCCACTGTGCTTTGACAACTGCTTTCGTCCCCCACCCTGGCATCTCTATTGGTAAAAAATAAGATTAAAATGCTTCTGCAAGGTGTGGTGCTCTGAATCCGTGATCATACCTTAAAGCATCTTACTGTCAGCTGAAATTTATCGTCCCAGTGTTACCAGAATGAGATCAGTACTGAACAGCAGTTGTCTTTTGGGTCTGGGAAACAGCCTTTTCTAAACAAGGTTGGAAGTCAGGATTTCTTTGCTCTTTTTGTTTGTATACAAGTGTGGGATGTGTTTACTCAGAGCAGTGTAATCTAGGAAAGTAACTCTGGAATCGTGAGCTACGCACATATTTGTTCCTTTCCTCCAAATCATACATTTTTTATTTTTTTTTTTAAAGAGTGTCAGGGGTGGGAAGATGAGCCTGTGGGGGAGGGTAAGAGTTGAGCTGGCTGGTAAAAGCCTTGCCGTGGGCATGGGATCTGTTTCAGATGACCTTCATCGTGAGCAGACAGTATGTGGGTGGTGTCGGCTTTGTATTCTGACTTGTCCTAATAGCCAGTAATCTGATTACATTTAGGTTGACATTGTGGACATCTATGAGTCTATCCGTGAAAGGCAGCGTCATGACAGCGAAAGGTCTACCTGCAGCACCTTGGAGCAGAACGACATCGAAGCTGTTGAAGCGCTTGTTTGTATGAGCTCCTGGGGTCAAAGATCGCAGAAAGGTGACATATTAAAGATAAGGCCACTTACACCCTTCTCGGATTCTGGTGATTTCACAATGCACGCTGAGGCTACATCTGAATTACCAAAGGACTATTTATCTACGCTGGTAAGAAAAACATGAATGCAAAATAAATATGCCTGGTACCTGGGTGTTACATCTCTGCAATGCTTTAACTTGGCCGGCAAAGACAGCTTGCTCGTGTGTCCCTGTGTACAATGGCTGTGGTGCAGCCAGTGCTGTGTGTGTACATGGAACAGTGAGGTGGGAGTGTTGAGTTTGGGTTTTTTCTGCTGTCTCTGGAATGGCGAAGGTAGGGGGTTGATCCCTTGTTAAATCTAGATGTGAAAGTGCTTGCTGATGGGTTATTTAACTTGACAGCTGAGGATGCTGCCTGGGTGGTTATTGCAGGTTTCTTGGAGCGCTTAGAGTAAGAATGGCAGAATGAGCGTCAGTGATTCAGCACCGACTTATCTGCAAGCACTATATGACAAAGGCACTTGACGACATTTGGCTTCACTCTGGTCATTATAAGAGAAAGTACAGGTTACCATTATGAAATACACAATTTAATTAGTTTCTGTGCTATGTGTTTGTACGTGTAGTCTGTATTTCTCCAGAGCATTGGTCTACTCTGACTGACTAATATCAGTTGAATCACTTTTTTTTTTTTGTTGCAGTTTATGTTGCAACAAACATAGGAATTTTAAAAAAAAAAAAAGGGCTTGGTTCCATTCAGGTTTCAGATGGTTAAGGCCCATTTCAACCAGTAGACTTCCAGTATACAATTATGTCAGGAAAAAGGGGAATAATAGAGGGAAAAGGCTGAGATAGTATGGTGGCAGGTTGACAGACTTCTGTCATACTCCTGCCGCTCAATGTTGGCACTGTCTCTTGAGCAGCACAGGACATAGGCATGAGATCTCAGTGGTAAAGGAGGAAGGAGAGGTGGTGTCAGCAAGAGAGCACTGGATGAATAAGAAGGGATAGAGCGTTTCCATTTGTATATATTTCAGAAGAAGCTACCAGCTGAGGGGGTAATCATTGATGAAAGTTGTTGGGCTTGCTGTAAGCTTGAAATGGAAATGGTACGGTATCGGTATCTGTTGCTAGTCTATTTTCTGTGAACAGCAGAGAGTCTCATAGCCTTTTACAGCTGCACCCACTGCTGAGGGGAAAGGAATGAGAGAGTTTTTGTAGCGCAGTGAGTGGATATGCAATGTTTTATGCGGTTTACATCTGCCTCATTGCCTTCCTGTTATTAATATGCTTTTGAGCATATTCAGAATGGTCATCAGATGAGGCAATGTGTGCTTTAATCCGTTTGTCCCAAGAGGCAGGTTCTGAGATTCTGGGAAGAGGGTGTAATTTTATTTTTCACAGTAAAGATAGTGAAAAATTGTGCTATGAAATTACCTAATGTATAATAACGGTGCGTTCTTGTTTGCAGTGCATGACCCCTCCGCACAGCCCCGACTTTGTTGAGATGTCAGCTGCTATGCTCCTCTCCTCACAAGTCACTTACTCCAAACCAAGGACTGTCATGGCAAATACAGCTGCCTGCTCAGTCACGTCAGCGATCGGTGCCTCCCCCATAACCAAGCCATCTGTTATCAACGTGGAGCGACAGTGCAGTCAGAAGCCAGCGATATCTGAATCCTTTGCCCCTCAGCCTTGCAGGGCCATGGCAACAAGCGTGATACGTCACACAGGTGATAGTTCTGCTTACCATCACATTCCTGCTGTGCAAGAGAAAACAAAGGTAACTTCAGGCTGCAGCGGTTCCAGAGACTGGTGTGGGGCGGATGACCGAAGACATTCCAGACTGCCACAGGACACGTGTGCCACGCATGATTTAATTAACAAAACTTCTCCAGTACATCAGCCTTATGCACATGACTCCAGTGGTATTGTGACCAATAAAGGACAACTACCAGTCCGGCCCGTGTCGCCACAGACCCACTCACCAAAGAATTGTGAGAATGACTTGCAAAAAAGAGCTACCCCTGTTACACCTGCTCCCGTTTCAAGCCCCCAGGTTCTCTGTCAGATGATCCCTTTAAATGGACAAAGCAGTATGATCAATGCCTATGTCAAGCCTTCAACTCCAACAGTCTCAACTCCCATGAAACCTATTTTACCGCAGACAGCCCCGCTCTCTCAGCCTGTACTCATGGGACCTTCTGTGCCTCAGGGGACCGTCATGCTGGTTCTTCCACAGACTGCTGTCACGCAGACACCACAGTGCCCGCAAACAGTAATGACTGTTGGGAACACCAAGTTACTGCCCCTTGCTCCTGCTCCCGTGTTCATAGCTTCTGGTCAAAGCTGCGCCCCCCAGATGGACTTTTCTAGACGGAGGAATTATGTTTGCAACTTCCCTGGGTGCAAGAAAACCTATTTCAAAAGCTCCCACCTCAAAGCCCACCTTCGCACCCACACTGGTGTGTATGACAGGCCAGGTCCTTTGTTACTCCGGCACTGGCTTGCCTTGGGGAGCTGAAACACACATTTTTTGGGGGGAGGGGGTGGAAAAGGGAAGAGGCAGGTGACCGGGAAACTTCTCCTCATCTCGGGAAAGAGAGGAATGTTCATTCTCCGTGGGCAAGCAAAACAAGACAGACTTTGTTCTGAGACCTCAGCTGACCCCGTAGTGTTAGTTGAATTTCACATGCTTTAGTTGGAACGAAGCTTTGCTGTCTGTGTGCGTGTGTTTAGGTTTGAATGTAATTCTGCCATCTGGACTAGATCGAAATGAATTGTGCAAGTCCCTCTTTTTGGGGCACGGAGAAGCCTGGTGTAAGCAAACCATAGTACAGGTAGTTGCTCTTAATTGTTACACAAGTAAAAGAAAAGAGGGAAAGTCAGAAACTGCACATTTTTTCCGGAGCTTTGTTTAGGCTAAATGGGAATGTGTTGAGGTTTTGGCCTACTGTGTTAGGAGGCAGAGCTACTACAGGAACACAGCTGTTTATTCAGTTACAGAGAGGGAATTTTAAAGGTAAATGAAAATTTATTGTAATTAATGTGAGCTGATTGGCTCCATAAAATCCAGTCAGTATGGTGTCAGTATACATATGTTTTACTTATCCTTTTCCTAGCTCTGAGGTCCTGTTAAGTTAAAATGAACTTGAGTGCTTAGGGACCGCTTTTGATGTTGAGGGATAGGCATAGCAGGAGGTTGGTACAGAATAGCTCATTCAGAAGTTTGTCTAATTTTGATTTTCCTTGGCTTTTTTCCCTCACTGTCCCTTGCCCCACAGACACTGTGGTTTATTGGATGTCAGCTTCTGTGGCAGGATTTGCATTAATTTGCCGGCTTGTCTTTACAGTTCCTTTGGGGAAAGAGCTTAAACCCTGTATGAAGCTGATAATCCTCATAAACCAGAGCTCAGAGGTAGAATGATGCTTCTGCTTCTGGCTTGAGAGTTAAGTGCTGCAGGCTGCTCAATTAACCTGGCACTACAGGATAAGCATGGACTAGTAACAAGTGTCTTGCTTTGAGCGCGTGCTGCTGCTGATCCATAGGGAAGCTGTGTGTGTCCTCGTATTGTGATTAAGACTAGGACGTCCATAGGAGGTGAAGCACACGGACCCTTCAGTAGCTAGTCCACGTTACAGGATCAGGGGGCAGAGCAGTTCAGCTTTCTTTTCCCACCTTTCCCTGCACACCGAGTAACTAGGTGATATCACGTACACCAAACACAGACATTGACTCTCAATACCTGAAATCAGAACAACGCTTCAGTGGGGCTTCCTTTCTGCTGGTCGCTTTTGTTCTGCTCCAGAGCGTTACCATAAATTTGTGTCATGTGGCAGATGTTTATCTTGAGCTTTATGGGCTTTGCTGGTGGTAGATCACATTGTTTAGGATAGCTTTGACATTACACAGTTGCCCAGGATGAGCAGAAGCTGATGTGGACAGCCATCGTCATTCCCGGGTGTGCTGAACTCCCCTAGCTGTCTGTTGGACCTCCAGGTGCTTGGGGATGGCGGGTCAGGCCATTCCTCGGTAGGACTCGCTGGAGCGGTGTGTTTGTCTGTTGGACTGGGGCAGCAGGGCCCTGAGGCTCGACTCCAGGCTTCTTGTTTGCCCGCGGTATTTGCTGATGACATGCAGCAACCCTAGAGCTGTGGTCACACAGGGACGGGGGGTCACTTCTAGTTCAGTCAGTGGATAGACTGTAGCTTTCAGTAGCTTTAAACCCAGTTTAAAGAAAAAGATGAAGGATCTTGGATAATTGGAAAAAATAGACTCGATTAAATAACATTTAAAGAGATATGTATGAGGGAATAAGTAGAAATGATACCTATGATTTTTCTCTGGAACGCAACTTGAGCTTAAGCTAATGTTGACTGCACACAGGAGCAGTTCTGTGGAGTTCATCAGTTTTTGCAAGGCGAGATGTAAGTTCTTTGCTAAGACTGTAACACAGCTTCTCAAAAGTAAGTTATGCTGTTTTTGTGTCCTGCAGGAGAAAAGCCTTTCAGCTGCAACTGGGAAGGCTGTGACAAGAAGTTTGCCCGCTCAGATGAACTGTCACGCCACCGTAGAACTCACACGGGAGAGAAGAAGTTTGCTTGTCCTGTGTGTGAGCGTCGCTTCATGCGCAGTGACCACTTGACAAAGCACACCCGCCGCCATATGACCACAAAGAAGATCCCCAGCTGGCAGACAGAGGTTGGCAAACTCAACAGAATTGCCACAGCGGAGAAACCGAAAAGCAGCAGTGCTCTGAGCATGCTCATCCCCATGCCATCGTCTGTCTGTCAGGGCTAGTGAGAAGAGGCTCCCTCTCTACAAGCTTTCTGAAGATCAGGAGGAGCTCTGATGGCTGCAACAGAACTGGCAATGGCTTTTTTCCCTCCCGTGTTTGTGCATACTTTAGTTTCCTTTTCTATTAATAATGCTATGTGAGAAACCTATCATATCTTTCCTCGTCCTATTTTCCTTCCCTAATGGTTTTTTTTCAATACTTGGGCAAATGCAATCACCAGCACTTCAGGAAAGCAGAACTCTTTGGAACTGATCTTGGCAATAGGTTAAAAAAGTCACTTGTAATGTTTGCTGTTAATATTTTGATGGACAGTAAAACAGGGTGATTTTTAATTTTTATACTAGTGTTTTCTATACCAAATATATTTTGTATTTATTCATTTTGGTCTTGATATGCAGGCAAATTACTGGACCTGCATTAGTAAGGGGCGTGCAGGATGAGACCCAGAGTTCTGGAAACTCTTTCAGTAAACCTAAAGAATTGCATTCAGAGCATTTTGTAAACACATATTTGGTAACTGTTAGTGGTTGGGATTTTCACACTTGCGGATCCTGCTCCTGCAATGGGCTGGTGCTGTTACGCCCTCCTTGCGCAGGTGACCTTGGAGGATTGAGATCTAAGTGTGTCGTCATTTTTAAAACAAACCAAACCAGAATGACTTTCTTACAGAAAAGAAGTGTTGAAATCCTCAACATTTTATGAATTCATACCCTTTGCAAGTAGAAGCCGTTGTGACTTTTGGTAGAAGTTTGCTGTACTGGGCATTCCTGAGTCCACACTCCACCGGAGCAAAGTTTGGAGGAGCCAGACTTTTCTGATGGAGGTAGAAGCACAAACACTGTTTAGAAGCTTTGACACTAAAAATTATGCTTTACTCTTCAGTCCTGCTAAACCAGCGTATCAAAATCTACAGAAAAATGCAAAAATGGCAACCCGTGAATAATTAGCTGGGCCTCTGTTTGTATTTTTTTTTTTTTTTTGAGTACAGGAGAAATAGAAAATTAAGGGGTTTTTTATGTATCGTGGATGCTTGTGCACCTTATAGGAAATTGTTCGAGGCTTTCATTTACCTGTATCAAAGCACCAGAGGAAGTACTAATTGTGTTTTGACTTAAGAAATAGCCACCGTGTCAACTTGATGATGCTCTTTGTGTGGCCTTATACTTCTCCACAGTCCTTTGTATAAAATCACCCTTTTCTATTAAATGAGATATTCTCCCTGTTGAATGGATTCTCTTTTACACCAAGTGTAGATATGGCTAAGAAGTGGCATCGCTGGCTGCAGGAGCGCGGTGGTGTACTGGCGTGGCGCGAGGAATAAAATGCCGGTAGCACAGTGGGCCTGCTGGGCTTCCGCGGCGCAGAAGGACGTGCGTAGGTATTGTAGTGGAGCTGACAGCAGAGCTCTGTGGTGTTCTGCTGGGAGATGGCTCACCTGCTGAACGGAGGATCTCCGTAGTGTTTATTCCTGCTGGACTCTTCAGCCACTCCTGCGCTGAAGCTTAGTTGAGCACGAGGAGGACTTTATTTTTCCTGGATGTGTAAAATGTGGATAACTAGGAATGCGCTCCGTTGCACTGCTTTGATGTTCTAAAATCCTGGTCTCGCTTCTCGGTGTGGGCGAAGCATGGTTGTCCTCTACATAAGTGCAAACATGCTGATCTCGGCTAGAACTCCCCTGGAATCGGCGGAGACCCATTTGAGTTGAAAGCGGAGTATGTGGTTACTGAAGTCTATAGTTACAATTAATGATAGAAAGTTTCCACACTGTACTAAATAGCAATATTGTGCTCTGTGTACTGAAGTGTTTGTGCTTGACCTTTGAAGTGTCTGCACCCTGTTGGCTCGGCACCAGCTGCTGGTCTCTGTCAATACCCAGTTTCCCAAATCTGTGTGCTGAAGAGAGACATTGCTGCTCCTCTTTTTTTGTTTGTTTGTTTGGTTTTTTTAAATCCTTTTAGAAGTCCCTTAGAACAAGAAGTTTGACTTTTGAATGCCATTTTAGCGTGCTTTTAACCGAGGGAGAAACGTCCTATCTCAGTCCAGTAGCCAATTTAGTACTTCATTATTATTTTTTTTACAGACCAACCGTTTACAATGTTCACCTGAGCAAAACAGTTTGGAAACTTGTGCCATGATTTAGTAAATTGTCATCTTAGTTTGTCGCATCGTAGCGGGGGAATGATGGACTGGAGAATATGGAATTTCAAAAAGCGCGGGTCACGATGTGGAAAAGCGTCAGCTCCCTCTTCTTTAGCTTTACTTGGCCCAGATTCTTGGCAGCCAGCACCTGCCAGGCGTGCGCTGCCTCTTTGCCACCGGTGGCCGGGGCGTGCGGCTCTTCCTGCTGTGGGTGTGCGTGACCTGCCGAGCTGCGGCGTGGCTGCCTCTGCTCTCTCTGCTCCTTCTGTTCCTTCCCGCTGTGCAAGGGTTATTTATGGATTTAGCATGTCTGGGATAACCGCTCTCTTTGCACTTTACTGCCTGAACTATATTGTTCAGTCTTTTTATTTTGAACCTATATTTTAAAGATATGGAATCACATTTTTGTACCTGTTTTAAACTTTTATTAAATAAAAAGTATGTAATGTGACTGGTTTTAAATCATAAAAAAGTTGTGAATTTTCAGGTTTGGTACGCGCCCGTTCCAGAACTATGTAAATCCATCTGGATTGGGTTATATGTCTCGGCCAGTGGAAGACTTTGGGGCTCGCTAGTTCACTTACCTGTAAAGGCAGGACTTCCTGGGTCCTGTTGTAAATTGGCTTGTCCGTGTGTAATTTTACACACCGTTCCTCCTGTGTTTGGTGGAAGCGTACACCACCGCCAGGGTTAGGGGTTGTTGCACGCTGTCTGAAAACAAGACTCTTGGGATTGGTAACTCCGTTCTAGCACGGCCTCCAGAAGCTGTCGACAAAAGGCGGCGGTCTGAGTGCTGCTCTGTTAGTGGTGCGAGCTGGGCACGGCACGAACACTGGAAATAAAGAAGAGATGGGAATTTGACCCAAAAGATGTCTGCATTAGCCCTGGTTCTTCCCATTCACGTGTACCTGCGCTCTGGCGGGGAAGCGGCTCTGGCAAGGTGGCTGTCACCCTCAGGTCTCAGCTTCAGGTGCCATGGTGACAGCAGCAGTTCCCTCTGACTGGTTCCCAAACTGCAGCCGTGTTTATTTCTAGCAGGGTCACGTTTTAGTGGAAGAGAGCGGGAGGAGGGGGTGCGGTGACACCAGCTTTCTGTCTCAGCCTTTCACTGCGAGGTGACTCAGTCTCTGCCGTCAGATCCCTTGGAGAGGGAACTGAAGGCTTTGTCCGCAGAAGAGCACGTCGTTCTTGGAAGTGTGCAGAAGATGGAAAGAGAAGATCCTGTGGATGGTCCCACCTCCCCCTCAGGAGAACAGCCGGAAGGGAAGGCTTTACTGCGGGATCGATGCTCAGACAGTAGCACAAACTCAGCCCCTGGGCTCTGCAGGTCTCCACAATGGTTTGACTCCCAAGGGGAGATGTCCCACCTGTCTGTTCCTACTACTATTTTTCAAGGAAGATTTCCCTGGGCATCGAGTCATATCCTAAACAAGACTTGTCATTTTGATGACAGATTTTTTTTTGTTTTCCTTGCTTTGCTTATGTGAAACACGACTATGGATTTCGCAGTTCTGTGCTCATCTTTCTGCTCTTCCTTAGAACCAAGCCGAGCTCTGAGCTGTTTTTTATGGCCAGGAGGTGCACTCCGTACTCATCCTGACAGGGACGGAGTCTGGAACAGCCTCATCCCATGAGAGAAAACAGCTCGTATGCGAGGAAGCTTTTCTACCTACTACGGTACTAACACCGGCACTGTGCGGGTTAAAGTGTCTTTACCTTGCAGCCATTCTAAATCCATGAAAACTAATAATTTTCTAAAGCAAAATGCCCGTGCGCTCCAATGGGCCTATTGGTTTAATGCGTGTGTGGTTATACAGCCAGGCCTTCAGCTTAGCAGCCGCTTGCCTCACCTGGCTCACAAACGGACGAGCACTGGTCCGCCTGCGGTCCGTACTGGAAGCGTGGGTCCGTGCTGGTGCTGAGGTGGCAGCTCTGGGCAGAGGTGGGCTGTGCTGCCGGGGGGCTGCGCCCCCGCTGTGCTCCTCTGGCTGACTCGCCGTTCCCGGCTGTGTCCTCAGCACCCTGTGAATGATGAAGGTGGCACTTCATCTGTCGCCTCCTGTGAGCCTCAGGGCTGCGTCTGGCTGGAGTTCATCTGCTGGGATAGACCCTCTAATGGGTTTTGAAGTTTAATCTGTAAGCCCATCTGCCTTTTAACCTTCCGTTTGTGTCTGGCAGCTTGAGGCAGGCTACGGCCGTGAAAAAGCGCGCTTCTCCCATGCCTGCAGAAAGAGTCAATCCTGACTCAAAACCTGACAGCCTACAGGCTAAGGAAACGGCGGGATGGATCAGGAGGAAGCCACAAAGCCTCAGCCATGTCTGTGCAGTCAGTGGGATTACCTTCCCTGCAGCGGCTATGTTAGCACTGGGATATTTTCTTTCCAGATTGCTTTCACCCTCTGTCAAATGCAGCCTTCCTCGTTTTCTGCTTCGGTCCTTGAGTGCAGGAGGAATCGGGATGGTGCTCACATCCTGACATGCGCAGAAGGCCACGGGGCGCATCTCGCACATGCAGAAAACTCGAGGAAGCTGGAGCATACCCTTCCCTGGGAGGGTTTTTCCTAGATGGGAAGAATACCTTAGGTTTAACTTTCCCCCTTGCAGTGTCTCTTGAGTTCAGAGTGATTTCTTTTCTGTTGGTTATCGTTGTCCACATAGACTCACTTCACCCTGTGGGGGGACAGAAACCCCAGCCCTGCTGCGGATGCCGTCTGTGCCAGGCAGCTGGAGCTCCTCCGCCATGCTCCTCCGCCACAGCTCCCGCGGGGCAGCGGCTCCGTTTCAGCTCCCAGCCTGTGTGTGTGCGAATAGTTTGGCTGAAAACTTGTTGGGGTTTGATCCTCAGAGGAAGGAGGCTGGGGAAGAGCATCCCTGGGATGGTGCCACCCTCCTTTCTCCTCTAAAATTGGGAAGGCAAGTAGACGGCAGCAGGGCGCTGGACACGATGCATCAGGGAGCTATGGGTTGCTCTGCTCTCAGAGGTCTTGGCGATGGGGGGCTGGCAGATACGCACGTATGGGGACCGTCCTTGCGTATGCTGGGCAGAAGGACCGGCATTCAGCGTCCCAGAGACAGAGGTGGACTATAAAGACCACCTTCCCTGGGTAGCTGTGGTTATGGTGACTGGCTGCTCTTCATCGTTCTTCCCAGCCTTCTCAGCCGCCCATGGATCAAGTCACAGCTTTGTTTTCCCCACTCAAGTCTGCCTACAGCTCCCGGCTGAATTCTTGAAGCTTGTAGATTTCACTGGATGGCTACCCAGGAAAAGACAACTCGCTTCCTAAAACTGCTCCGTCACTGATCTGTTCTCTCAGTTGCTCTTGGGGAAGGAGTTCTGCCCGCTTACCAGGCTGCTGGAAAGGCAGAGCTCTGCGAAAAGAAGCAGCATCCACTGCAGTGCTGTCAGGAAGAAAGGGCATCTTCAAAGAAAGAGGAGGGGAAAAAAGGATTCAAAGCATTTGTTTGCACATGGGAAACACAGATTTGAGTGAAATCAAGAGTCTGAGTAAGTACGCAAACTGGTTCCATGGTTTCATTAGTCTTGTTTTTTAAGATCTTGGGCTGAGTAATTTAAAAAATATGGCTTTAATGCTTTCACCACCAGAACCTTTCAGCCGGCAGCTTGTTGCACGGCCAGGCAGGAAACCTTCTCAACTCGTGGAAGTCACTAAGCTCAGAAGCGGTGATATCTCTGCATGCACCAGTCATTTTTCATGATTAGTTGAAAAAACAACCCTCTTCAGTCCTCTCATTGACTGTGGTTTTGCCTCACTTAAAAAATAATAGTAATAGGAGTTATATAGAGACAGCCAGCTCTCCTCTTTCGGACTGGCACAAAACACGGCGTGCAGCGCTTGTCATTGTTAGACGAACAATGCCGTAATGTGGTTAACACGCGTGGCCTTTTGCTGCCTTATCAATGGCATTAACAGCGTTAGCTCAGACCTGTGCTCCGCTGCCCCGTCTTACGCTGCGTGTTTTGGACAGGAGGGTAGTTTCTAAAATGGAGAGACTCTCCAGAACCCTACTTAATTCCAGCAGAACTGTTTTAGGGGCAGGAAGTACCAGCAAGCCAAATCATTTTTCATCTTACAAGCGGCTGTGATTTGATGATGGTTATAGAGGAATACAGTGAAAGGAAAACAAACTTTCTGATAACTCAGCTGGTGGGGTGTGAGCATTCACTGCCTGAGGTGTGGCAAAGTGATCTCTTTAGTGCAATTGCCCTTTTTATTTCATTTTTTCTTTGTTTTTAAAGAACTATTAATTCAAGAAGTTTCTCTTGAAATCAGTCGAGGGCTCAGGTACTTCTTCAATATGATTATTCACCTGTAGATGATCTAGTGCCTTATTTTCCTTGAGCAAAGGCTGGACCTATAGTAGGGTTACACGGAGATCAGGCAGCTGAGGTGTGCGACCGTGCCTTCCTCGGTACCAGCCCACCGCCACCCTCCCGTTTTCGGTGTGCTGCTGGGTGCGGGTTCGACGCAGGTGGAGGAGCGCAGTCCTGCTGATGCCTGGGCAGACTGGGGAGATGGCTGGGTTCCCCTCAGCCCGGTCTGCGTGGTATGAGAATAAGGGAAATGGTTGTGAGCTGGTCTGTGCTGGGCGGCTCTACGGTCAGGGCACAGCACTGGGAACGCATGATTTCACGGCACAGAGAAAGCCTGCAAGGCCATGGCATAGCTTGGGGCCTCTCCTTGCATCCCAAAACGTCTTTCTCCCGCCTTTTCCCTCATGCAGTGACTGTCCCAGCTGCATGTCTCCCTTCTGGACCTTCCCATATTCCCGCGGCTCCTCCTTTCTCCTGGCGATGCTGGAAACGTTACCTGTGAAACCCATTGCAGGTTTATTCTGGGTGCAGAAACGTGCCTGTCCCTCAGCTATTTGATAAGTTAATTTTGTAAGGAACCTTAATGGTTTGCTGTGTCTGGTCAAGAGGTTTCTGCCAGCCTAACAAGAATATATTTTTTTTAGTTTGGGGGGTTTTTTTTGTTAGTCACTCTGCAAAACTGTTAAAACTTTCCTTTAAAGGGTCTGGAATGGGCTGTCACCAAAGGGGTCAGTCACCAAATGCAGCCTCAGAGAGCGAATCTCCGTGAGGGGCGGCAGGGCAGGGGCGGAGGGACACGGGGGGCGGCAGAGCCCTGGTCCCTGCTGGTGTCACCCCACGGGATGGAGCTGCTGGCCCTGCCCAGTGCCAGCTCTTCTCACAGCGTGGTCTGGCAACAGCCTGGCTTTCCTTCTGGTCTGCTGTGTCGCTGGAGGCCACCCAAAAAGGACCCTGCCCTGGCGATGGGGAAGCTATGACTGAGCTCCGTGACGCATCTCCCGACACGTGCCACGGACTCTGGTGGAAGGAAGAGCCTGGTTGAAAGAATGAAATCCCAGTTGAAGGGAAATCTCAAACACTGCGGTGATTAACACAAGCGCATGGAGTACTGTGGTCACCTGTGGTGCTGGAGTCAGCAGGTCTCCCGTGGTTTTTCTGCTCTCCGCAGGCACATTCTGCTCACCCCAGTAGGTCTTTGAGGGCTGCTGAAAACTAATACGAGCTCTGGGAGACCTGCCCGCTTGACACGCTGCAGAGAAACTGTGTTCCTGCCACAGCTCAGCAGCATTAATAGGTCTAAAAATGACTGTTCCTGCCAGAAAATAAAATGCTCTCATTCAAAATTGTTTTTTTCAGAAGGGCTGGAGAGCCTTTGCGCCAGAGGGCCCACCCAACTTCCCCCAAGCTATCCAAGGACATCTGCTCCCTGCTCTTGCTTCTTCTGGGCCACTGAGGTATCACAGAATGGTTTGGGTTGGAAGGGACCTTAAAGATCATCTAGTTCCAACCCCCCTGCTATGGGCAGGGATATTTTCTGCTAGACCAGGCTGCTCAGAGCCCCATCCAGCCTGGCCTCGAACACTTCCAGGGATGGGGTATCCACAGCTTCCCTGGGCAACCTGTGCCAGTGTCTTGCTACTGACTGTAAACAATTTCTTCTTTATGTCCAATGTAAAACTCCCCTCTTTCAGTTTAAAGCCATTACCCCTCACCCTATCGAAGCCGGCACGCTGGGAGCTCTTGCCTCCGGGCTGGCGTAGCTCTGCGGGCGCTTGTTGTCCCCCTTTCTGCTGCCCACCTCTGCGGGCTGCCCGGCAGCTCCCGGGCCCTCAGGCAGCGCCCCATGGCCAGCCTCGCTGAAGGGGGCTGCAGGAAAGACAACCGCAGGGTGAGCACATGGGATCTAGTGCCTGCCTCACCGCGTCCTTCCTGCCGTCCTCAAGGACGTATTTTGCTTAGTCTGTGCTTGTACCGTAAGATGATTCACCATATACGCTAGAGACATTTTCAAGACAACTCTTGATGCCTTTACTGAGGGCTACATAGAGTACAGATGCGTTTATTTCTGTTTCACAGATACCAGGAATTACAAAAAAGTTAAAATAGAGCATCTTAAGATGTGTCCTGCTGTTTCCTCTTGCATTTACACAGGCTATGTGAAGATTTCATCTCGTGCCTCTTATGCTTCAGCTGAAGACAAAAATAAGGTATTTTCTACTTCTGATAATAAGCAGCTACTCATAGTATGTTAAGGTGTAGGTAAAATAAAAGCAGAAACCCTGAAATACCAGGCTTCCCTGTCTGGGACCACTGAAAGTAAGTGGTTTCCTTTGGAGAGCCGACTTTCTGGTTTACTTTGCAGTCAGCTAATGGTAAAACACAGTGATTTTTCTTCTAAGTTAGTTACCTACGGAGGACAACAAGTACTCGGGAAGGCCAGGAGTGGTAATTCTGAAAACTGATCGCAAACAGCTGCTCTACAATAGCACGCAAGTCCCTCTCGCGATGGATGATCGCTGGCCGCAGCAAGGCAGCACTGGGGGTGAGCCTCCTGCTTTCCCTGGAGGATCTACGCCAAGGAGCCCCAGGCAGGACACCGGTGCTGGGATCCTGCCCTGAAGTGATTGCAAAAATCCTGTGCTCCCTGATGGCTCCCAGGAACCTCGTTCACCTCTGTGGTGGGATTTGAACTCTAGGATTACACTGCTGATGTACTGGATGGTGGGCTCACTCCCCTTTTCATCTTGCATCCCATACCGGGGCCCACATTCAAAGAGACAGTGCCAAACTCAGACACGGACCTGAGGCTTGCAGAGCACAAGGAGTAAATTTTAAGTGGCAGGAACATGAATTTCACGCAACACCCCCTGAAGTGAGCTCTGAACCAAATGATATTGCTGCACTTTTCTTCTGCTAAGACAAAAGGTCTTCCTTCAAAGCACCATGTCTCAACGCTTCTAGTGTGACACTTCAGTTCTAGTACGTCTTCATTTGTAAAAAACATTTTGAAATGAGCTTCAAATATTGATTCGCAAGATGAATTGGTCCCTATTCCAGTGGCGCCGATCAGAAATCAGCAGTTGGTGAGGATCTCCCCGCTCTCGCTCAGAGTTGGTCAGGGCGGCGTTCTCCTCCGTGCTTCCCAAGCAGCCACGCTGCCCCTCACGCTCCACCTCCCCTCGCCACCCACCTCTCCCGCGCCGTCTTGCTGTGCCAGGGGTTATTTTGTCAGCAGCAGTTTTGCTCCAGCTGGGCTTCCAGGAACGTGCTTGAAGTTCTCGTGGCGTGGGGCTGGGTTCAGCGGCAGTACTCCCGCTCGATGCTTGCCATGAGCTCCTCCTCCGAGTAATCGTATGATATTGTGGACTGTCCCAATGGCTTCTTGCTGTTACTTTGTGGGCACCTGCCAGGGAAGGGAAATAGTTACTGATGTTATGAGAGAGAATCAAGCTCTGAAGACATAAGAGGACCCTTTTTCTTTTTTTGTGAATGGAAAGATTGAGTTGCATGTGGCTTGCTGAGACACAGACACTCTGGCACGTTTAGTTCCCGTACCCCACAGGCACAGCGCTTGCTGACATTTGCTATCACTTGGCATCTATTTTAGTCTGCAAATTCACTGCAGTACAGCCCTTACAATGCTCCAGATTATAGAATCATAGAATGGGTTGGAAGGGACCTTAAAGACCATCTAGTTCCAGCCCCATGCCCTGGGCAGGGACACCTCCCATAGACCAGGCTGCTCAGAGCCCCATCCAGCCTGGCCCTGAACACTGGGGCTATGTTCAAGAGATGAGGGGCATCCACACGGGACGAGATGAGACATCCACAACTTCCCTGGGCAACCTGTTCCAGCGTCTCACCACCCTCACAGGGAAAAACTCCCAGAACCTTTTGGTGTGAGTTATGTTGGAGGCCCAGCTAAAGCACTGCATAACCTTTATGCTACTTATTAGTTTTAAGGTTTTATGCAGAAAGGGATTTTTTTGTTTGTAAGAGATTTGAGTTTCAACCAAAATACGAATGCAGCCACCTCAAACTGCTCTTACGCTTTTCTTATTTTCACATCAGCACAACTCTCCCGTGAGGTGGAACTGATGTACAATTCAAAGGGAGCTGGTGTGGCTTTTACTGGTATTTTCAGAGGTGGTTTATATTGGGCACAAGGGAAATCTGTCCCAACCCGCATGAGGCAGAACAGCGAAAAGTCTTCTGCAAGCTTTGAGCGCTGTAGCTCACGCTATCTAATAAAGCTACTTGCCCTTGCCCTCCAGGACTCGAGAGAGGAGACAGCAGCTGAGAAACGAGCGCTCCTCCTTGACCCAGTAGAGAACTGGGAGGTGAGCAAGCCGGGCTGTCAGGCTAGTCATCTCTGGAGGCTGGGGCACGTGGCTCCAGCAAATGGAGCGAGGTCATGGCGAGGTGCAGAGATAAGCGGAGACTCGAGTTGGTAAATCCAAACTGTGAAGTGCTCTGCCATGCCATGTCAGCTGAGACTGGTGGGCTTACTTCGCGACCGTCCACTGGTGGAGAACAAATAAGCAAGAAAAAAAAAATGGTTTTGTGTGGCGGGTGGTTGGTTGCCAAAGAGGAGAGATTTTCATATCCAATAGCGTGGCTCCAAATCTGTCCCAGACTCATTACGCAGCAGCTATTGACTTGCCATTTCTCTAAGGATGAGATCTATCTCAGCCTTGGTCTTGCAGCTGGGACAAATTTGGTCATTAGCATCCTTTACTGAAAAAAACTGAGGACCCATTAGATGAAGTCACAGGAGCTGCCCCAACGCAGATAATTAAATGTAGAATCAGAATTGAAGAAAAGAGCCCTGAAATGTTTTTTCTAAGGCAAGTTTGTCGTCTAGAGGAGGTGCTTTCATAAACTGATCTCCTCGGGTGAGGAGGCATCTGCAGCGTTCCTCAGTCAGGCAGCAGCCAGTCTCCTGCTGCCGTGGCTGCGGAGCAAAGGGCAGCAATGCCACCCTTCTTCTCTTCTCATCTGTCCGGGCCAGAAAGGCTCCTGCCCAGCCCAGCTGCTCCGAACTAGCTGCGCTAACGCTGTGCCCCCTCTGCGTCAGAAATAGCTGCGTGTTCTTCCTGGAGCTGCCTGATGTCCCGCTGGCACGGCAGCTGGGTTGTGTGGGTGTCCTACTCTTGTTTACGTGTCACCGTGCCCTTCATGACAAGTTTTACTGGCAACGAGGTGGCAGCAAGTAGGATTTAGAAAGTGGACTCTTCTGCTTATTCCTTTTATTTGTTTTCCTTCTTCTGTTGGGCTGTCGGCAATCTGGTTTCCACCACAGCAGATGAGTGCTGGGGAGAAAGCTACAAGTCCAAGAGCTTAAACCATACACCGGCAGCTACAAAGCAAGAATTGAGAAAAGGCAATGCAGAAAACTGACTTAAACACGCGAGTTATTGGTTTAAACTCTGCACTGTGACAATCCTTAAACTAATTTTATATTAGGTGATGAATTAGAGGCAGAGCTCTTGGCAGCTTGCTTGCAGGCCCACAGAAGGGTCATTGTTTCTCTTGGCGGTTACATAATTTCCCACTGTTAATTATTCTCGGTGCTTTGGCTTGCATGGTGACCTCCAAGCACGGGAGAAAATCGCCAGGTAAAACTGGGACTCATTAAAGCATAGACGCACTTTTAAACAGGCAAAAGCAAAGCCCACTTACCATGTCCATCCCATAACTGAGAGGAATCACAGAATCATAGAACCATTCTGGTTGGAAAAGATCCTTAGGATCATCGAGTCCAACCATGGACATGGCTGTGTTTATTTAAAGAGCAAAGGAAAAACAAGCTGATGCTCATGTTTTTTCTCTCTATTTTTGTGGCAAAGTTCTCCCTCATTTAATACGGAAAAGCTGAAATAAATTAAAAAATGAGAGGTACAACCTGGATAAAAGGAGAAAGTTCTGCACCCTGAGGACAACAAGCAGAGGAACGAGAGGAACAGGCTGTGGTTGCATCATAGAATCATAGGATTGCCTAGGTTGGAAGGGACCTTTCAGATCATCTAGTCCAACCATTAACCCAATTCTGCCAAAACTGTATCACTAAACTGTATCTCTAGGCACTACATCTACCCATCTTCTAAATACCCCCAGGAATGGTGCCATTTCCCTGGACAGCCTCTTCCAATGCTTAATAACCCTTATCAGTGTAAAAACTTTTCCTAATATCCAACCTAAACCTCCCCTGGTGCAACTTGGAGCTGTTTCCTCTTGTCCTGTCGCCTGTTCCTTGGGAGAAGAGCCTGACCCCCACCTCTCTACACCCTCCTTTCAGGCAGTTGTAGAGAGCGATGAGGTCTCCCCTCAGCCTCCTTTTCTCCAGGCTGAACACCCCCAGCTCCCTCAGCCGCTCCTCACAGGACTTGTTCTCCAGACCCCTCACCAGTTTTGTTGCCCTCTCTGGACCCGCTCCAGCACCTCAGTGTCGTTTTTGTGGTGAGGGGCCCAAAACTGGACACAGCACTCGAGGTGGGGCCCCAAGAGCTGGTGGGACAAAGCCTGCAGTGCTCTGCTTGGACTGCACAGCTGATCTCCTGTGGAGCAGGAGGTTGGACTAGAGACCTCCTGAGGCCATTCCCAACCTGAACGTCGATCTCAAAGGCACGTTGGTGCGCCTGTTTCTGCTGGTCCTGGCATTAAGTGGGAGGCTGCGGCAGGGAAATCCCCAGTGCGGGAGGTGGGCAGGACAGGGGGTGGTGGACCACCTCCTTCAGCTGCTCCAGAAGGAAAAGGAGGCCCTTTGCTGCCCTCATCTACATGCAGCCAGGGCTGCAAATCAGGGCTTGCAATCACACTGCTTCCAGCTGAGGGCCGTTAGACTTCCTGATCCAGAAAATAATGGGTCAGTTTGTTACGGGGGAAAATTTTCAAACCCAAACATTTGGGGTTTGAAATGGGGGAGGGAAGAACCTGGAAAGGAGCAACGGTGAGAGGGGAAGAGCGAGCTGAAAAGCCTGCGAGAGGGGAATTTGCAATGGGGTAGGGCAGCACAGAAATAAAAAGGCTAAAGCAACTCCTTCAAGATGACTGCGCGGGCTTCTGGGTGTCTCATTGCTAAAAAGTTATTAACAGCTGGGAGGGAGTTTAGAAAGCAGCAATAAAAGTGATTTAAGTGGCTAGAGTGAAGAAATTTAGGAGAGAGCAAAGCAAGAAACGTGCTCCATTTCAGCTAAAGGCCTCTCTGAGTTTAAAGATTATTAAGGGAAGGAGGAATTTTATTGATTTATTTTCTTTTTAATGGAAGGATAATGACCTATGCAGTGAGGAGAGGGGAACATAAAAGCCAAAATTAGGCCAGAAAATGGGCAAAACCCACCTTTGAGCAAGGTGTTGGGGGTGTTGTGCCCACCTCCCCGGCAGTGGGGATGGCTGCCCGTGGGCCTTGGTGACAGTATCCCTGAGGGGGTGGCCAGAGTGACAAGGTCCCAGGTAGAAATGTGAGTTATGTGGCTGGAAATTGGGCCGGGGTGAATCCAGGCTGCCATTTTTTATCCTTTTGCTGAGGATGGGGAAGTCCAGGGTTAATCATTAAAACGCCTCCTGCAAGACCTTGCAGCTGAAAAATGGGTCAAAACAAGGCGCCGGTGGCTGTGCCAGTGACACGAGCCTTGGCAGCAGATCACTGCGGCGTTCCGGGGCTGTGCCATCCCACCCCTGCGCTGCCGGCTGCTGGGGAGCTGCTCACAAAAAGAGTTGCAGGGGGAAAAAGAGGTAACACAGCACGATCAGGAATACGTCCTCTGCGTTCCCATGCCCATCAAAGGTGTTTTCTAGGCCTGGTGTAGATCCTTATGTGGTGTCACACAGGAATATGTGCAGTGCAGGAGGTGCTCACCTACAGCATCTATCTTGCGCGACTGCTCTCTTGGCGGATTGCGTTAAGTCTCCATATCTAGTTTGCTTTTTTTTTCCTCCCTGATTGACATTTATATCTTCTTTAATTGGCTACATGGGAATTTCTTCCGTCAGCAACTCTGTCAAGACAAGGCTGATTTTATTTTGCTGCTTGTAAGGTGAGTGTATACCTAGAATCACTCTATCCGCAGCAGTGTGAAGGATGAGACACCTACGCCCACTAACCCCTGTTTCTGGGGCTCGATTTGATTTCTGCAAAATGCAGGTTTGCTGGGGGCTGGACCATTTCCAAAAAAAACCCCCGTTTGCCTGCAGTTGTTGCCAGCAGAACCTGGGACCCTGCTCACTGCGGGCGGTACCGGCCCTTCACGCGTGGGCTGCGCGATGGGGCTCTGCAGTGGGTGTAGAGCAAACGGTACCCAAATGAGAACAAGAAAAGCAGCTCCTGCCCCATCATCCCAGATCAGAAAACAGCTTCTGCTGCCTCAGCTCTTCCCTTTGTGTGTTGAAGAGGGAGGGAGAAGGAAACCCCCCCGGCAGGGGGTGAGGGGACAGCCAGAGCCTGGTGCTGGGGAGCTCGGTGGGGGACTGCGGCAGGGCTGGGGGTGCAGCCCCCGAGGAGATTGCTCAGTTGTCATCGTAGCCCAAAGCCCACCAAGGATGCTGGAGAGCCCACATTCCTCTCGAGTGCCCGTACAAGCCTTGCTGTCAGGAAAGCCAGGGACAGGCGTGTTTTCCAAGTGCTCCTGAAACCAGCAGCCTGGCCGGCCGGGAAGGGAGGAGGGGGGGACGGTGGCTGGTGCCTGGGATCTTGTGTCACATCCACCAACGCTGCTCAGCGTTAGTAGGTCACACAGGCCAACAGCCAGGACCTGCAGATTAGTCTGCTCTCGAGCGCTGCAGGAGCAGAGTATGACGGTCAGAGGGAGCTTCACGTCGAAAAGAGTCACTCTTCAGTGCAAGGAGACGGTATTTTAAGATGTTTTTTCAAGCCTTTTTGTTTCATCTGGGTTTCTTTAACACATGCATCCCATCGCTCTCGGTGCACAGTCTGCTCGGCAGCTTTTGCTTGTGAAGGAACCTTTCAGATTTCTTTGACACCCAGAGCAGCAGGTCCCCACCATTCCCCTGTCCCTGAGGGATGCTCCTGTCTCTAACTGGTGTAGCACAGGAGCGTCTCGTGGGTTTTCTTTTATGGTCCCTGGGAAGCAAAGAGGTATTATCCTCCTTTTCTCCATGCTGCAGAGCCAAGAGATGACCTGTGGGTGAACCAGGGCCTGAGATACTCGTTGGAGGATTCCTCCCCAGCTTTTCACAAGCTCCTTTGAGGTGCCTCTATGACACGCAGACATCCTACTAAACTTTGCGTTGCTTATGACCAGGAATGCCTCTCTATACTGTGCTTAAGCTGGAGCCTGGAGCTTTCCAGGCAGCACAGCTCCAGGATTTCTTTTTAATTGGCAAACAAGTAGAGGACAGAATATTTAGGGCTATAAATGATGTGACACCATCCCCGCCTCTCTTTGGCACAGAGAGAGGCATACAGGAACAGCTTTCCCCTTTGTTCCAGCTGCTTTTCCCCCGGCAGATATAATGAAAGCAGAGGGTACTCACTCGTGGTCAGCATTGTTGTTCTCTGCGGCTGGTGGTCTTCTGGTTGACAAAGCCTGGGAAAGAAGAAAAGTCATGTATTTCAGTCATAACACTTTAAAGACAAGACAGGTGCTTCCTCCTCTCTGCTCCACTCTGGTGGAACCCCACCTGGAGTACTGTCTGCAGGTCTGGAGCAGGAGAGACAGGAACCGATTGGAGCAGGTCCACTGAAATAACGCAAGGGCTGGAGCACCTCTGAGGCCAGGCTGAGAGAGCTGGCATTGTTCAGCCTGGAGAAGAGGAGGCTCCGGGGAGAGCTTACTGCGACCTTTCACTATATAAAGTTTTTTATGGTGAGGGTGGTGAGGCGCTGGCACAAGCTGCCCAGGGAAGCTGTTGGATGCCTCATCCCTGGCAGTGTTCCAGGCCAGGCTGGATGGGGCTCTGAGCAGCCTGGTCTATGGGAGGTGTCCCTGCCCAGGGCAGGGGGTTGGAACTAGATGGTCTTCAAATGTCCCTTCCAACCCAAACAGTTTTTTATTTCTATGAAACCTACCTCTGTCTACAAGGGGCCATGCCTGCCCTGACTTAAACCCCCAAACAACCTCTGTGGAGACAAACACAGGTACAAGAGAGTCCCCTTTACTAACCACCCTTCTCGTAGTTCTGTTTCAGCGTTCAGAGCACCTGGGTGGCTCCAGGTTATGGAACCAAAGTCACTGAACATCAAGTCATTAAACTTCCCAGTTTTGCCACGAATAAGCACTGCCCCGCTGGCTGGCAGGTAGCAGTACGAAAATACCTGCTAAGGAAGGAAGTTACGACAACACGGACCAAATTCTTTTCACCTGACAAAGCCGTTTCCCTGCAAGGATCCATCTGGAGTGAAACATTCACCTTCCCTATGCTGGAAGACCACCAGTTTCCAATGGGACCCAAGGGAGGCAACCACAGCCAAACCGAACAGCATTTAAAATGGGAAGATGATGGGGCCCTGTGTTTGTCTGAGTCCCCGGTTGAACCAGTAATAAAATGAACCCCCTGCAGCCAGATACTAGTGAGAAGAATATAACTTTTGTCTTTTTCCATTTCCTCACTATACTCTTATGAGGAAAGGGAGAGGGACAAGGACAAGGGCTGAGGCTTTGCACAAAGCTAGACCCATTTTGGCTTGCCGTTACTTTTTCTGAGCCGCAGTCCTGAAACTGGTGGGCCTCCTCCATGCAAGTTACCCTGAGCTTCATGATGACACTAACAGATGTTAAACGAGTAGCACACAGAACCAAAGCGAGGACCTGGCTTCCGGAAAATAGAAATTAAATCAGCATGGAAAAGAGGAGAAGATTTTTCTGTACAAGAAAGAAGGGAAGCAAAGGAACCAGGGAGAGATGCAGAAAAGCTTGCAGTTCAGAGCCATCACCTATGTATCTGCTGTGTGGTGTTTCTGCAGGGCTGGGTACAGGGATGACGGCTTTGTGCACAGTCTTGAGCCGATTTAAATCAGTTGGTATCGGTCAGGCTTGTATGTGCCGTCCACTGGATAGAAATGTCCACCTGGGTGTCTGCTGCTATTGCATGGCACCTGATTTTAACCTGGGAGGAGCTGTTGTCATGAGAGTCCTTCCTTAGCTGCTTCACGTGCGGATGGACAGGAGCTGAGGTTGAAACGCAGTGTTCTCGCATTCTGCTAGGCAGATGGGTGCTTGGCCACAAACTGTTCAGCTGTCCCTGTTTCTTGGGTGGCCTTTGTGTTGCTGTGGTCACCTTTGGCTCCCATGCTTAAGCAGGTGAGGCGAGGCTGGAGCAGAGACACCTCTCTCATGGCACTGGGTCAATGCACACAGGTGAGTCCAAGTAGCTTCCATTTCTGGATGTGGGAAAGGTGTCTGGAGAACAAGTCTTATGAAGAGCGGCTGAGGGAGCTGGGGTTGTTCAGCCTGGAGAAAAGGAGGCTGAGGGGAGACCTTATCACTCTCTGCAACTGCCTGAAAGGAGTCTGTAGAGAGGTGGGGGTCGGTCTCTTCTCCCAAGTAACAGGCGACAAGACAAGAGGAAATGGCCTCCAGTTGTGCCAGGAGAGGTTTAGACTGGATATTAGGAAAATGTTTACACTGAAAGGGTTATTAAGCTTTGGAACAGGCTGCCCAGGGGGGTGGTTGAGGCACCATCCCTGGAGCTACTTAAAAGACGGGTAGACATAGTGCTTAGAGATAGGGTTTAGATTAGCGATGGTCTTTGTCAAAGTTAGGCTGATGGTTGGACTAGATGATCTGAAAGGTCTCTTCCAACCTAGGCAATCCTATGATTCTATCCACGGTCTTTCATGTCCTAGCTGCTTGCTTAAAACTGCAAATAAATCTCTATGAAAGACTCGTAACATCTTTTGATACCTGTCAAAAGGCGCCCTGCTTCCTTTCAGAAGAGCCCCTGCTCTTTGGCAACACTTTGTTTTCTCTGGAAGAGCCTGAACTCTTCTAGTAAGAGCTCCTGGATCCAAGCAGAGATGAGGTTATATGAGAAAGCTGCCGGTGAGGGCAGACAGTTCCCTCCCGGGTATTTAGCATCATTTCTTGGCAACGTCCCACAAGAGACAAGAGCAAGCGGCAGTGCCAGGAGGATGCTATGCTGAGCTCTGAGAGCTCCTGGGAGTGCCCCCCACAACGCAGCCCCTTGTCCTTGCCATCACCATCACCCACCGGGCTACTGCTGCCACCCCAGTTTCCTTCCACCAGGCGAAGAACACCATTCATCCTCGGCACAAACGGAATACGCTTCTCCAGGAGTGCTTTGATGCTGCTCTTCCCACAGCGAGCACCCAGCTTCCAACACTGCCGGGCAAAGGATGGGTTTGGATCAGTTTAGGGAGGGGTTGGAATTGTACAGTAGGTTGTCTTTTTTTCTTCCCCTTGTGGCTGACTCCTTCATCTTACGAGCTGTACGTGTTGTGTGGGTGGAAGACAGAATTAATTAGTCACCAGGACGGAGTGGCTCTGGTTAGCAAAATCTGCCTCTCTGTGCAAAATCAGCTCCCGCCTTCTCCGAGGGATCTGTCAGCAGCAACGCTTATTTCCCAAGAGAATTCAGCACTGGCGCAGGTAGATCTTTACTGACATTTAAGCCGGTACATCAGGAAACCCTCCGGGGGAAGGAGGTGTGAAAACAAGAGGCACCTCCAGCCTCTGCTTTTCCACCCCCACGAGAGCCTGAGTGCTTCGGGAGGAGCTGCTCCCCGTTCACCCGGGCGAGGGGCGTGTGGCTCGGCGATGCCCGAGTGACACCACACGCTGGGCAGGATGCGGCGCAGGGGCTGTCGCGGGCTCTGAGACACAATAAAAACGGACCCCACCCAGCCCGCGCGGGATTGCTGTCATGTATGTGTTGCAAATTCAGCAGATAATTACTATTAGCCCTTTATGTGGGTTAAGATGATGCGCACGTCACGACACACTAATATTATGGGTTCCTATCCTGCAGCTAAGTGGGTAATTGCTGGCCTGGTCGGCCTATGCCTGTTAAGAGATAAACGAAGTCAGCTTCTCCTTTCTGCAGCTTGCAGTCATCTTTTTATTACTCACACGCAGTGTGTCTCCTTGTTTTCCACCCTGATCCCAGCGCAGGCATCTCGTGCTGGGGTCTGCTGTGCTACAAAGCCCCACATCAATGTTAAGCTCACCCAGCAGGTACTTGGGTTTAATTTAACGTAACAAGATGTGAGGTGCAGTGGTTTGACAGCCGTTGCACACACAGTTCAGCTATCCTTTGTGTTAGGACAGCGGCTCCTGGGAGCAAGGCAGAGGGGGAGAGCTGGAAGCGGGAGCGATTTCTCTCTACAACGAACCAGCGCTCCCGCAGTGCAGCTTCCCACTCCCCCCAGCCTGCTGCGAGCTGTGGCTGGTGTCCCTCGCTGGTCCTGCCAGCCCTTACCCCCCTTGCTGCCTCCCTTCTCCCTGTCAGCTCCAGCGGGTGGGTGAGCTGGGTGAGAACAGCCTCCACGGGGCGATACGGAGCCATGCACCTCTGCGGGCTCTGAGCCGCCCCCGAGCTGCGTTGATACCCCTCCACTACAGTCTCGACTATTACAATCACATCATCTCCAAAACTGGGTGACCAGATTCAAGCTGCCTCCCAGGGATGGTCCCATGCTGGCCCCTGAACCACGGCCAAGCATTATTTGGGAGGCTGGGATTCGGTCCTGGCCAAAACTGTACCAGCACAGCAGGGCAGACCATCACGGTCTGACGCCAGGCAGCTGCTATGGCATAGTTTACCAGTGCAGACACAGATAGCCCCGTGATATAGTAGAGATACAGACCCTGAGTGGTCCTGTCATGTGGAGGGGAGCCTAGGGAGTGACTGAGCCACCCAAAACGTCTACATGAGAGCAGTGTGGTCCCCTGCAGTGCTGGTCCTCTGGGCTGTGGTTTCATAGCATGGCTTTTCTGCAGGATGTCACCTTCCCTGCCTCTGCTGCTCTCAAATCCCTCTTCACAAACACGCCGAGAACTGGGCCGGGGGACCAGTCTGAGCTGAAATGAAAATCCCCCCATGCCTGGGAGGGGAGGCAGGCGATGGCAGCCAGAGCGCGTGTCAGATGCAGTTTGCAGCAGCGCTGCAGACGGCTGAGCTGGTGCAGCAGAAGGGCAGCACCCTCCAGCCATGCCAGCAAATGATGTGGGTGGCTAAGCCAGCCATCGCTGCTGGAAACAGCCTCTCATGAACCCACAGCCAGAGTTACCGCTGGCAAAAAACAACCTACCTTACCTAGCGTGCTGGTAGGTACCAAACGGGATGTATAACCCAACCTGCATCCCAGACAAAGCACTCCCAGCCTTGCTCCGGTGTGCAGCAACATCCTCTGGCCAACGCAGGAATTAGGAGCAGGCGGTGGACGGGAAGTGGGCAGGAATGCGGGGAGTTCCCACGCTTTTCCTCTCCTGCCAACTAAAACACCAGCTCCTAGCTCTTCTGCGCATGCCCTGTGCTTAGTTTTTAGGTCAGGAATGGTTTCAGGGCAAAAGCAACCCGTGCTCTGCTGAGTGAAGCTGGGGCAAAGAAAAACCGAGTCAGCAGTTTTCTGAGTCCAGCTGCAACACAGCTGTGCTGGGAGGGTGACACTGGCTGAGGGGACGGCACAGCTCGCTGCTCGCTGGGCTCTGAAGATAAAGTGAGAGGGAGACCTTTTGTCCAGCAACTGCCAGATCCACACCCGGAAATTAATTGCACAATCTGAAATCATCTGACTCTGGACTTTTCCTTTAGCTGCTTCCCTAGCCCTAGTTTGGAGATCAAGGAGCCCCAGATGTTCAGCTGGAAAAGACCTTTTCTGAAGCCACCCTGGCCAGTGGAGCACGGCTCCCTGCACAACTGTGGAACGTCTTGATTCAAGGGCATTTTTAACCATTAAAACGACCAGGAAGAAAAATGCTGAAATAAATTGCTGACAGCACTGAATGAGAAAAATCAAATTTCTGTTTGGGGAAATAATACCTTATCAAGAGTAGGAAAATAAACTATCTGAGTTCCCGTAAGGAACTAATGGGGCGTGACATTTAAATGTCCCAGAGGACTCCTATGTGTTTGCAGCTGGGACCAGCCAGCCACGAGATGACGCTGCGCCACATCCATCTGCAGAAAGAACATGTATCTGGCTGGAAAAAAAATCAGGCAAAGCTTTGAAGACCTGGGTGTTCTGAAAGTGTATGATAGTCCCGCTAAAAGACGGTCAGTACAGCCTCTACCTGTGGTACTCCCGCACTGCGGCTGGGGTGATGGGCTCACTGTAATCGCACCCTGCCTCCGCTCAGGAGGAGCGACGGCACCGTGGAAAAGGCTGTTAAAAGTAAGACCCTAACATGTCTGCCTGATTTCTCTGCTTCAGGAAACCACCGGGGAAATGCCTGCGGCTGCAGGCTCTCCCCTGGTTTCCACCGAGAGCTGCCGCCCCGCTCTGTGCTGTGGCAGCATCTGCAGAACCACAAATACTTTTTCTGGGTTGAGCAAAGAAGTGAGGGAGAAGCACGTACAACCAAACAGAACTGAGGGCAAACAGGAAAATGGGCATTTGATGCCGACAAGGCAGTGTTGGGGTCTGCTGCGATCTGGGTTCAGGCTCCCCATCAGGATCCGGTTCCCAGCCCGTTGTTGTGATGTGCTTTCACCCTCTCGCTCCCAAGCACTCTCTGAATGCAACGGCGGTGGCTCAAGCCTCTGAATGCAGCCGCATCCCTCTCCCCCAGCCCTTGTCAGCTGGCCTGACCGCCCATCGGCACTGCCAGCTCCCTGCTGGATGACCAAGTGCATCGGGGTTCAGGGGGGAAAGCACAACGCTGAGGCACATCACGCCCAGGAGAAACCCAAGGGCGACAGCAGAGAGAGGAGTCCCGTGAGCAGGCAACCACTCTCCTCTGGCCAGTGGCAAAACTCTCCTCTGCCTCCCGCTGCCCAGAATCTGCTCCTCCACAGGCTCCTTCTCATCAGACTTTTCTACTGTACTGTCTCCTCACTGCCTTTCCTCCTCCTCCCTCATCGTTCCCCTATTAGCTCTTTGGAATCAACCCGTCCTTTCTCCTGTGAAATTCCTCCTAGACTGCACAGCTGAAGAGGGCAAAGGAAGGAAGTTCCCACCACAAGACAGAAATGATAACAGACTGGCTGAGAAGCAGGCATTCCGAGAGACCCAGAGAAATTGCCCTCAAAATTTCTATCAAGGAAGTACTGACGCAACGAAGCTGGCACTGCTTTCCAGAAACCTCCTCCACCGGCCTCATGGGAAGGGTGGGACTGCAGTTTGCCCAACGACCTAAAAGACTAAACTGCATCCAGTAAACAAGCAAAACTTGGTGCTGAGAACAGTTTCCCCCCTCCTTCTCTCAGGCCAGTGACTTTTCAGGCCTCAAGGAGTCAGAACAGTAAGCCCGTGACTGCTGTCTCAACAGGACCATGGCCGCCTCAGGTTCAGGGAAAGAAAGTGCTACCAAGAAGAGCTTCAAGTTCACCCTGAAAATACTTTTCTTGTATGTCTTTTATATCTTTGAAAAATGCTGGTAATTCTTTGCTGTATTTCAAACAACCTGCCCGAGCGCAACCAGAGATGTGAACGTCCTTCCCAAACAAGAAGGAAGCAGCAGCAGCTGGACGAGGAGACACACAAGATGCTTGGCATCACCGTCACCTCACAGGCGGTGCAGCTGTGTGCTGCACCCGCTTGGCCACGCTGGGTGACCAAGGCCTCACATACCTGCTTCAGGATGAATTTTGAGGGCCCTATTGGACATTTCTGTGCTGCGAGGCTTGATGGTGTTCCCACCCCGGCTTTGCACTGAGTATGACACAGGGTGGCCGAGGTGATGCTACGGGTTCTGCCAGAGGAGAAGGTCTGCAGGAGGGAGCTGGGCACGCTGATACCCTACACCACTTCAGGGGCCACGTCTTAAACCCCTCATCCTTTCTGCTTTGCCCCTTGCCGTTCTTTCACTAGTATCTACTGAAATGATATACTGTCTCTCTACTGATTTTTACAGATGGGGGCAGCTCCGTTGCCTTTCCGATATGGGATTGCCCAGAATTCACATCACTTCAGAACAGAGCTAAAATACCACTTTATGCACAGGAAAATCCACAACTGATATCATTATTATTTCGAAAGATCCACCAATGATATTCACATGTGGAGACAGAGGGAAAATGGACAACAGCAGCCTCTATTCCCATAAGTAAAGACAAACGAGGAAAGCCAGGAGGACCGCTCGTAAATGAGAATCTTTCTGGGGAGAAAGTGGTGCTGGACTGAGCTCCCGTTCATACCACAGGAGGATCTGGAGTTAAAAGGGCAAGGAAAAAAATATGACAATACAAGATCTCTATTTTTTTTTCCATTTCCGAATCTTGCTTTCTTTGAGTCTTTTCTTTAAAACTCATCTGAAAAAAGGGTTCTCATACTGAACCCTGCCAAGTTTCCTAATGGCAAAATTATTTTGTATTAAAGTTATCCTTGCCCCATGGACATGCAGTTTGGCAACGGGAACTACACATTTCTAGAGTAAAGCTGAGGCACGCAAGGCAGAAAGTTCCTGGGTCCTAAATATTAGTTTCTATTTTTAAAATTCATTATTTTAGTCTGGCAACTTCTGTGCATGTGTGTGGAGCAGGGTCTATGTAAGAAACAGCACTTAACTTCCAAAGCTGAGCTAAGATGAAAGGGGCTGGTGATTTTTGGCCTTGTCACCAGATTATATAGATGCTGCTGTTACTTTTAGATAGGAAAAAAAAAAAAAAAAGAAAAAGATAAATCTCAGCTCCCTCAGAGGCAAATCCATTATCTGTTAAAGAGAATGCCATGCTTCTGTCGGAAGAGCCAGGCTGCGGCTGCAGTGGATCGGCAAATATTAACCGGCAGCTTTATGCTCGCGTTTCCAAACTCCTGTCTACGAGCCCGGCGCAGGGAAACGCGCCAGCCGTACTTCGCAAAAAGTCTAGCGATTTCCACCAGCCAGGAAAAGAAACTCTCGGTAGCAGAGGGGAACCGGGGAAGGGGATGGCCCTTTTCGGGACGACGTTTCCCTCGCCCCAGAAAGAGAGAAAAGGAAGAGGGCGCAGCAAACGGGACGGAGCGCGCTTTGCCAGCAGAGATAAAGCGAAGTTAATGCCATTTAGGTTGCGGGAAAGCCACGGCCGCGGCGGTCGGCGCCGGCGGNTTTTTTTGAGCGCAGGCTGCCTCACCCCGCTTAATCCTTCCAAAACCTTCAAAAGCAGCCCATTATCTCAAAAACTTTGGAAACCAGCTCCTTCTCTCACGCCTCCTGAGCCTCCCGTTCCTTAAATACATCTCCCAGAGCTGGGGGATACCACACAAAAAAGCNAACCTGTGCGATTCTATGATTCTAGGATTGTCACCTCCAGGAGCCGTGCAGGAGGAAGAGCAATCCTGGTCTGAACTCAAGCACACCTCACTCAGACAGGTCTTGCAGACCTTTGGAGAATAACGCAGCCGAAAGACGTCATTTGGGGCAGGTTTTGGGCACTGCGTGGTGGTTATGACAGTGTTCCCGGGCCAGGGAAATTTTCTGCCCTGGGACTAACCAACAAAAGGAGCAGAGTTTTGGAGAAGCCTCTGTGCAAAGGATGGGACAACTGGGCTTCTCCGCAGCCTGTCCCCATGACCAGAGTCACTCTCTACTTCCCGCCAGCTGGTTGAGCCTGTGGAGCAGATCCCCCAAACATCCTTGACTGCTCCTGTCTCCTCGCTTCTGATAATGAAACACTTGCACAGTTGTTGGACACTCTGGGAGGTATCACTCCAATTAAAGATTCCTTGTTAAAGACGAGGCTGTCATTTCCCCCTTGGAGAGGAGAGCAGGGGGGTGAAGTGGCCGTTTGGTTTCCAGCCCCACCTGCAGCTCGTGGCTGAGTGGGAGGGAGAGCAGGTCCCGCAGGGCTGCTGCTCCCCTCCTTCCAAAGTGGAGGCTGGTAAAAGCAGGAGGGGCAGAGGCGTGACTCCTCTTGCTGCTCCTCATCACTGATTGCAATGATTGCATCTACCAGTCATTCATTCTGCTGGTTCTTCCTAAACCACCAAGCTAAAGCCCAAGAGTCTGTAATGGAGAGGCTGGAGGAGGGAAGGCAATGAGTGGTCAGATCATTGCCAGAAGGATGGGCTTATAACAATGGGGACCCTCAAGATAGGGACAGACTTTTTAGCAGGGCCTGTAGCAATAGGACAAAGGATATTGGTTTTAAACTAAAAGAAGGTAGATTCAGCCTAGATATCATGGAATCATGGAATCTTCAGAGTTGTAAGGGACCTCTAGAGATCACCTAGTCCAACTCCCCGTTGGACTAGATATAAGGAAGAAAATTTTTACAGTGAGGGTGGTGAAGCCCTGGAACAGGTTGCCCAGAGAGGTGGTAGATGGCCCATCCCTGGAAACACTGAAGGTCAGGTTGGACGGGGCTCTGAGCAACCTGCAGGGGGGTTGGGCTAGATGGCTTTTAAAGGTCCCTTCCAAACTATTCTATGATTCTATGAAGGATGCTCTGCAGGAAGAGGAAATCAGCTGGGAGTCTGTGGCTGCAGTGTCACACACAGGTCCTGTCTCCAGGGCAGGGGAGGTGACAGAGAAGATGCTTTGGATCTGAGGCAGGTCTTGGAGAAAGGAGAAGCGATGGGGCCTGGTTGTTGAGGAGATGGCAGAGCTGAATGTGAAATTAAATAGCCCCAAACAAAATGCTCAACATATGAAATGGCTGAAGGATGCAAGGTGAGAACTGCCACCACTCTGCTCTTACCTGGCAGCACATGCTTTATGAAGACCTTCCTCTTGGCAGGGAGGCCGAGGCAGTCTCGGTGGCCACGTGCTCACATTTACTGGGCAGTTAAAGGCACCCCTGTCTCTCCCCATGCACCATGTGGCTCCAGGCACTGGCACATCTCCTGCATTAGTGCAATGGGCTGGAGGAGAGGGGAGGGACAGGAGAGGACTTTTGACCTTGGCCCAGCTAACTACATTGAGGGAGTTCAGTCCCAGCATTTAACTCAAGCTGCTTCCTTGAATTAACCCAACCCCTACATCCTTTCATCCCAGGAAAGAACATTCCTGTAGTGATATTGCTTTTTGGATGAGATGTCAGCATCTCTGAGAGCAGCTGGAGGCAGCTGGGGCTTTGGCTTTGGGTGGGAGCAGAGGTGTCGTCAGTCCCCATGGGGACTGTGGGGTTGTGGCTCGGGGCTCGCCAGGACACGAGGCTCTGCCACCTTCTCCTGGCGTGTTTTCTCAGCCTGGGAGAGGCGGCGTTTATGAACTCCCCAGCGAGAGCGGTGCTTGGTCTCCTGGGGGGCTGCAGGCTGAGGTTCACCATGTGTGGCACATCCCTCCCCAAGGGGAAAGGCTCCGCAGGCATCAGGGACAAAAAGTCTTCCCAACAAGAAGTGAGCAAATTCCTCCTCCTTCTTCATCCCTGCAGGCTGTTTCTGAAGGACTAGAGCCTCCTGGAAAGTTTCCTGGCTGCCCCCATGGAAACAGTTCATTCCAGGGCAGTTCCTCGGATTTGTTTGGAAGCGATGCTGGCTCCATAAACCAGCTGTTAAAACGAGCCAAACGCCTTGCATTTTGAAGCGGCTCGCTGCCGGAGCCAGGAAAGTGTTTGAGCAGCGGTGACCCCAAATGCTGCTGTGGTTTACTAGTGACTCTGAAGGACTCTGAGGCCGTTTCAGCGATATTTTCCTGCTGCAAAGACTTTAGGATTGCTGAGAATTAAAGAGAAGATTTTCTATAAGCTAAGGGCCCGATAAGCACATGATTTCTCAGGAAAATCAATGAAAATCAGCTATCAAATTCCTCTTTACGATGGACTGGTGGCTTTTAACACCATTTCCCAGCAGGGCCCGTGGATAATCTCTTGGCTGATCTTCAAGAGCAAGGGTTGGAAGTGTGTAGTGCGAGTGCCAAGTATGGCAAGTGGGTCAATTTTGGATGGCGCCTGGCCAGTCTGGCAAAGAGCCAGGAGCCTTTGCATCCAAAGCACAGCATTGAGAGAGCCAAAGGCGACGGCTCCTGGCTTCTCCCGAGTCCTGGGGAAGCCCGGGAGCTCTTCTGGAGGATGATGCTGGAATTGCATGGTAGATGGCCTCTTCTGGCTCCTGCTGTGCTGGCACCCTCAGCCTCTGCTCTGGGAAATAAAAGGATGTATGCTGTACGTGAAAAGTTGCCTACCTCTGTTAGACAGCACTCTTCAAACCTGGCAATAGTTTCTTCTAACAAAATAATTGGTTATCGATACATATATGCACATTCATACACACGCACATCTATACTTGCACATATTAACACCAAAATCTTGCCCAGACCATCACGTTTCTTTGAGGAACGTGGGATTATTTGGAGATTGCTGTTGGGCATTGAAGCCACTAGCACCGATTTGTCCTGCTGTGGTATTTGACTGCACTCCCAAGAGCAAAGGCCAAAGCGGAGTAGAAACACGCAATTACCTGGACAAAATACGACTTTCAGATCTTATTTTCAGATTGCTCAGTCCGTGAATATGAGAATAAACCAGACCAACTCTGTCTCATCCTATCCCCAGACTACAGGTAGGACTGTCACTCTTCTCTCTCCTGACGTGCTTTCATCTGTGAAGGGACAGGGCATGTGACAAATTACAGCCAGCTCCGGCCAAGTTTCTTGTTCCCTGCCTTGTCTCCAGACCCTGGTCACTGCAGGATGGTCTCACAAACCTTATCTCAGCCTCAAATTGAGACCCTGTAGTCCCAGGCTTTCTCCCTGTTGAAGCCAAGAGCTTGTTGCGCCCCTGTGATCCAGAGCTTGAGCTTTTTGCTTCCTCGGGTCTTTGCTCTCTGGCTCCAACCCCCGAAGGACCCCCTGGCCACAGGACAGATCTTCATGGCTTTAGCCGGTGCGAGGACCAGCATGGCCCGTCTCTCACTCAGCAGTGTGAGGAGGGGATGGTGAGGATGAAGGACAGGCACCAACACACCCTCTGCCCTGCAGACAAGGCTCCTCTGGCAGGAGCAACACCTCGAGAGGGTCCCAGGACCAGCATTTGGGAGGGGGTGTTGTGGCCAGGCTGTAACTCCTGCTCACCCCAGCGAGGTATGATGGGCAGCTTCAGCGCTACCAGTAGTTATTATGGGAGCACCAGAGAGCAAACATACGAGGAGTTTGCTTGCTGGGCAAAAAAACAGGCTCCCTCCAATAGAATAACCAAAACAGAACCTGAGGAGCTCTGTTTTTTTCAGGTTTTTGTTCCCACCAGAAATTTTCCAGGCTATTTGCAGTTAGTTCATTGAAGAAGCTGATTTTGGAACAGTAAATATCACACCACACGTGTTTAGGTTTTGTCTTTTCCCCTGTTGCTTGCTCTATTTTCAGCAAGTCTTCAATAGAGATAGTACGGTCCCTTGGCTTAAGAACTCTGGAAAGTTATGTTGGGTTTTTTTTTGTGGTCATCTATATTAACCATGAAAAGGATCAAAAATCAAAGTTAAAATACATCGTGTCAGAATGAATCTCTCCCTCTTGCTCACTGACTAAAAGGGTAGGTTTCCCTGTTCTGTCCCAACATCCTGATGTCCCCCCATAGGCTATCTGCTTCCCTGGGATGTGGCATGGAGAGATGTCACATCTTCCTGGCTGTCGCCTATTTTGACACAAAGACTGGCTCACCACTTCTGGGACCTGGACACTTCTGCCTTGCACCATGAGGACACACCGGCAAATTTGGAGCGAGTTTGGAGATTTTTTTACAGCTTTTTACTGTGGATTTCTCAGAGGCAGCCCAGTGAATGTCCATCAGAAGGTTTGTTTAGATTTCAAAGCAGCTTTTGCCACGCTCTAAAAGAAGATAATGAGATTTGGTCTCCATGGAGCAAGCAGGAAAACCTTCTTCTTTCCCACTGCAAACTGCTGGACTGGTGTTACCCTTCAGTGAACAGGTTTATTTATTAATCTGCCTTTCTGGCATTAACTTCTGTGTAGCAAAGGCAATGTGTACATTGCTCAAAGCAGAGCCAGCCTTTATCACCTGGCTTTCCAAACCTTTTCCCAGATGTCATCTTCACCTGGGTTTTCTACAATTCTGACCCCCAAATCCTGCAAAATTTATTTCTAAGAAGTTTGACAGGCTTTTGCTTTGACGCAGAGACTTCACGTCTTGTGAGTCTGAGCCACGTCCTGACCTGCTGTGCTGCGAAATACAGCGCGCGGAGAAAGCTGGGCTTGAGAACAGAGCACAGAGCCAGCGCTGTCTGCCTGGGGACCCGAAGGGGGGGTGGGAGGAGGGAATTGGCTTTGCTGCCACAAGCTGTCCAAAGGAAAATAACTGCAAGAGAGAGGCTGGGGAGACAGAGAGAGGAAAGGTCCAAGAGGCTGAGGTGGAAGCTGGGGCTGAGGAGTTCATGTTCCTAAACTTTCTCCATCTCTGTTGCTTCTCAAGGTGCTGCCGTGTGTCCAGTGTCCCTTTCGCCAGCTGGGATGAGCTGGAAAGGTGGGTGCTTCGCAGCGGGGGAGACCGGTTCCCTTGCTGAAGAGACGTCCTATGGCAGGATAGGGCCCAGGACGCGGCGGGGAAACCACAGCTAGAGAAGGGATGGAGGTTGCCCCTGTGTAATTAGCAGAGCTGGGCTTTGGCCCAGGGCTGGAGTTTGACTCATCTAATTGCAAAAAAACCTGCTGAGAACAGATGCTTAAATATAAAAGCATCTTCTTTTAGGACTGTCCTTTCAACACCTCTTGGATTTTACTGCACCCTAAGCATTGTCAGTAAACACTTTTTTCCTCCCTGCTTCCCACGTTTAGAGGGAAGGGCTCTGCTTTTTGAAAAAACATGAGAACAAAGCCCCAGCCCAGCGAAGAGTTACATTTCGTGAGTCTCACCACGCCGTCTTTCTGTGGTCTTTCCTTTGGGAGCGCGGAGGGCTGCGCCATGGGAGCGCTTCCGCAGCTGCTGCCGGCTCCTGCCCGAGCATCCCTGCGTGTCGGAGAGGCAGCTGTGACACAGCTGCAGGATGATGGTATGTCCCGTACGAGCAGCTTGCGTGCTGACAAGACAAGCCCTTTCTGTTGAGTCCCTGTGCAAGGCTCCAACCGCGGCCAGATGAGGGAAAAGGGACAAAAATCCCACTGTCACCCATGGCAGGGAGAGGGATGCTCTTGGGCATCCTAGAGTTGAGGCACAGCACTGTGCAGATGAGTGGGTGTCCGCCTGGCAGTGCTGTGTTCCCAGCAGTGCCTTAACAGCTCAGACTATAATTTCAAGTGAGTGACCACAGGATGGACGTAGTTACCAAAGTGTGGGTGTGATTCGAGCTGTCTGTGTGGTGTTCATGCCTCATCGGTAGCATAAATGCCCCCCGGCCCCGGCCCCACTCTGCTCCTTTGAGTTTGGTATGGCTTCCTCATTTCAAGCCTGGCTTCCCCTGGACCTTCCCACTGTGACTCCCGATCCCGCTGTCTCTCCAAAGAAAGGATGCCCCATGGACCTCACACCCCTGCCCCACCCTGGGTGGGCTGCCCTTCTGCGGAGCCCCAGTGGGCTTCCTGCTGCGGCTCCTTAGCCATGTCCTTCTCCTCTCTTTGTCCCAGTACTCGAGGTAGGACTTCGTGGGTGGCCTTTAGAGATGGCTGCTTCTAACTCTGTTGGGTAAACACAAGAGTGTAGGGAGGTGGAAGAGCTCTGCAGAGATTTTGTGGGTGTATGAAGTTAATTGGCAAGAGGTGAACCTCCCCCTTCCAGCAGAAACTTTGTTCTTGTTCCAGTTTTGTGAGACTGGGGGATCACGCAGTCATGTAAACTACTCGAGACACTGTCAGGTTTGCTGGCCTCCAGCCCCGCGCCCCTTATCCCCGCCAAACTGGGGCTCCAGCTCTACAAGCCCTGTTCGTGCAGGGAAGTCTGATAGAGAGATACCACCAAATATAGATGCAACTGAACTGATTTATCTCACAGGGGGCGTGGGGGAAATAGCTGAGGTTAATGCCTTACCAGCAAGCCATAAAACTGACCTGATATTTAGACAGACGTCTGAGTTACGGGAGCTGGCGGGGTTGTCCCCTGGCAGCAGGGCCCTGCTGTCCCCCTCTGCCCTTGGCCCACTTCAGGCTCGAGCCAAGCCTGTATCTCACAGATGAGCCAGGCTAAATGCACGCTCTTGGGTAATGTCAAGTTTTACGGCTCAGGCCATGGAATAAGTTGCTGAGTGGCTGTAACGGGATCCTGCCCGGTCCTTCCACGGTATTGCGTGACCCATCCTGGTGCTGGCAAACCCGTGTCTCCTAATGAGCCCCAGGTTCATAACCAGGGCAGGTTTATAACAAAGCTCGCTGAAGCTGGCCCGCGATAGAGCACACCCAGCTCCCGGCTGGGCGGGTGGTGGAGGGGGGACCACCAAGCCCAGCGGCCCGAGGGAGAGGCAGGGCAGGGCTTTATCTGAAAAGTGTGGTGTGGATGGCTTGTGCTGGCCGTAACAGTTGTGCAGAGACCTTCCTTTCATCTACCCTGGCTTTAAAGTGCAAAATGATGGGCTTTTACCTGGAGGGGAAGCCTTTGCATTCTTCTGGTTGGAAGAACACGTACAATTTTTTGGTATTTCACATTTGAAGAGACTAATGGCAGGGAAGTTTTTAAAAGCATTTTCTTTATAAAAAGTCAACCCGTACAGCATGCAGCTGATGTACAATGCACCCTTCAGCGTGTAGTTAACCATGTCAAGCTGTGCTATTCCAGAAGGCAGGCCTGAGGGTTGGGAGCAGAGCGATTGGCGTTGCCTTCACCTCCGTGCTGCTGGGAAGTTATGAAAGGGAAGGAGAGCCAGGAATCCTCCCTTGATCTCCCCCAAAATATGGGTCACAGATCCAAGGCCTGCATATCCTCTGAGAGGCAAATCTGGAAACTCGGAGTAGCTTGACTGGGATCAGGGGTGTGCGAATCGGCACTGCTGGCCAGGAAGATTTTGTTTTTCCAGCTCATGGAGGAGCAGAGACTCCAGCAAGCTACAGTTCAGCTGAATCTCCACACGGGAACGTAGAGCCATTTTAGATGCCCTAGAGATGTCCCACCTGGAAGGGTGTCTAGCCCAGCCCTCTGCTCAGTGCGGGGCCAGTTAGATCAGGCTGCTCGGGAGAGGGGCAGGTTGTGATCCCCAGCCCCGAAGATGGTTGTCCCAGCGTGTACCTGAGGAGCAGAGGACCCCGCTCCCAGGCTGTCCACTGGGATATCTGAGCTGCATCTAAGACTGGGCAAGTGAGTCGGGGTGGCAAATAAATGGCTGGGAGTGAGAGGGCAATAGGGGGAGAGCACCAAAGCCTCATTTTCTGTATGGTGGTAGCCATGGGCCTGGAGCAGGCGATCACCACAAGGCTCTTCCCACCTAAATTTTCCTGTGACCCTGTGCCGGGTTTGCCAGGGTGTAGCATCAGCTGTAGGACACAAACCTGCTGGGTCTTGGTGGCAAAGACCTTCCTACTGTGGTGAGGAGGAGGAAGTAACTGCTGTGCATCCCTGTACCCTGGGGTGCCCACCCGTGTCCTGGACCAGCCCCATGAAGGTCCATCCGCCTGGCCAAGGAGTCCAGGAGGCTCTGGGGAAGGGGTCCTTCAGGTCGTTGCCACAGCCCCGCTGCTTCTTCTTAGCCTGTGCCCATCTCAGCACAGGGGGGCGAGCCTGAACACCGTCCTCATCTGTCCTCCCCCACCAGCGCCTGCTGAGTCCGGGCAAAACTTGTGTTGCTGGTGTATTGAGCTGTGGAGGCAGCTGTGCGCTCCGGGATGGGTCTCAGGACTTGGGAAAAATCTAGGAACAGTTTCCTCTAAATTCATCCATTCAGCTCACCCTCCTGGCCTCCCTTAGGCCAGCCCTGTACCCACACTCCCTGCAGCTCCATCCTTCCCTTGGCCTCCACCAGAATCAGGAAGGTCAGCTTTACACCCACACCTCTCAGCCTGGAGACTAGTGTGAAGAGGCTGGAGCTGTAGAAAGGTGGCCAGCCTGTGTCAGATGATGTTTGGTCATGGACAAGCCCCATCTAGCTTTATTTACCAGCACAGATGTACCCTCTGAGTCTCCTCTGGAGATGATGGAAAGCTGGAGGTAGATATGGATGTGTGTAAGTGATAGTCTTTGTGGACTTGTCACCTATGTGTGGCTGAAGATGGAAAACCTGAGCAGAAGAATCAGGGAGATGGGGGTACCACATGGGAGCAGACCCCAGGAAGCAAAGGTGCCCTGCATAGAAAAGTAATATCAAACAAAACTATGGGATCTGTCACATTATGTACTCAGTACCTTTAATCTCACTTGCAGTTTTCTTCTACCATTACTCTGCTTTTTGATAGGCCTGAATGGTTTATTACCAAGATGTCAGGCATGACCTTAAGTGACCCTCTATGCCCTTGACTTTCAAAATCTCTGTACAATACCACCAGGACATCATCTCTGCAAAAATCCTTCCTTTTCTTTCTCTAGGGCTCTCCTCCCTGTTTAGCCGGCTCCAGGGTGGTATAAAATGTCAGCTTGCAGTCAAGTCTGTGTTTCCAAAACACAGGGAGAGGTTCCCAGAAGAAGGAGATCAAGTGCCTCAGGTATTTCTAGGGATTAGCACTCAAATGACATCTCGCAGTGAACAAAAGGAAGCGTGGGTTTTGCCCAGGAGATATCAAAAGATGCATCTGCTGAAGGTCTTCATTAGCAGACCATATGGAAGCTCTCATTGTCATATCAGCTCTTTTAATCAGTGCCTTGACCCCAAGAGAGATGGATGCCTAGACCTGGGGTCAGAGAAGCATTGCAATGAAAGAGAATTGGTTATAACTCAGGTCTCACAATGAACAACACTTTGGTCATTATTAACCCATTCTGAAATATGTACTGGTTTTAGCCCAGGAGGCACCAAGTCGTTTGTCTTTCCTCTACTTCTGTGTTAGACAGTCACCTGAACCAGGCTTGTTTTCAATTATGGTAGAACATCTTATTTTCCTTCTTTTTTTTTTTTTTTTTTTTTTTTTTTGNTTTTTTTTTTTTTAATAGTGGAGTAAATAGAGCTCACTACATTAGAGACAGTTAGTTAAAGCAAGTTGATTTAACGTCACTGAGTCATGAGCAAGTCAAGCTTTTGCCTACTACCTGCTTCTTCTGAGACATGTCTGGGCATCCATAAGAGCAGAGCGTACTTATGTGGGATAATAGGTTGCTTAATAACAAGGAATTTTTTGCTGAGCTTTATGAAATGCCCCTTATACAGATTGGGGATTAAACTCCTGGAGACGTTGCTGTAGTATGTGACACTAATTATTACAAGATGAAACTATAAACACGTGGTATCCCTGCGAGAGCATTGTGTAACCGTCAGTTAATTAAGCTTCCCTGCCCCTCTTGGGGTGGATGTGGCCACCTCTGCTCTGCAAAGGGCAAAACAGGGAGTGCGGAGATGGTTTGTTGGCTAGTATAAACGTTCCCACAGCCCCAGAAGAACTTAATGCTAAACCTTTGGGGTTTGAAGTAAGCACAGACTTATTTAATTAAAAGTTTTGTGTTCTTTTCTTTAAAACCGCAGTTACAAAGGCCGTAGAAAAGGCTGCCCACACTTCCCTTGGCTGGCAATGGGCTGAACACCTTAATGACTAGATAGCAAGTTCTCGCTTTACGGAGCTCCACATCGATGGTTGTCAGTGAATGTTCGCGGGTTTCTGCAGGATCCCTCACAGGTGTAGTTACAGGCAGAGTAATTGTGTCTCCTCTAAATGCACATGGCTAATGGATGCAACTGGAAAGCTTTCTGGGTATGACAGAGCAGCGCCAAGGTGGTTTTTGTGCTATCATGATAGGGCTTCCCAGGCAGCAAGGCAAGGATTATTAACCCCTGTCCCTCACAAACCAAGTGGTCTCATTCTGCTGGAAAAGTGTGAGAAAAATGGGCAACCAGGGCAGGGCTGCGCTATTTTTAGCAACACAGGGCTCAGAGGAAGAGATGGAAAGGTGAGGATTTAATTGCAAAGGGCTAATGCCCAGGCAGGCTGCAATTTTTTTCCAAGTCTGAGTGGTTTGTATGCTGTGGAGTTGAAAATGAGTATAGCTATTAGCATGTTAACTGGTGGTGTTTCATCTTCAGGATCTCGTTTGACACCTCAGTGTAATAAGGATGTAAATAATAAATCGTGTGCTATAAAACCTTGTGCGTGGACTCACTGTGTGCTGACGGTGGCGCATTTCGCATAAGGCAGTCTAATGCCATGCTGCTTTTAGCTGAGTCAGTCCACAGCACCGGCAAAAGCCTTTGCTCAACAGTTGGCAGCGACTCAGAAGCTGTTTGGGTGGGTGCAGCAGATCTTCATGCTCCTTTTTCATCTGAGGGGTCCCCAAAGGATCTTTAGAGCTGTGAGGCTCAGCCTGTTGTGGCAGTAAGTTCAGCTGACTTTTGAAGACCTAATGAAATAGTACGAAGACTTTGGAGTCTATGGAAAACATGCAGCAAAAACCACTGGTGGTGGGTCTCTGGCCTTGGGGTGAGAAGATAGGTCTTGTTCTTCCTTCTGCTGTTGACTTGCTCTGTAACTGAATTTACCTTTCTTTTTTTCAGGTACCTGCTCTGCATACAGTACCCAGCAGAGTGGGTCCTGCTGTGCCCACTGAAGGTGTGGTTTGAGTCGTGCAGCTCTTGGTCACGCAGTCATCTGAGAAACATCCACACCTTGACGGTGGTGCCTGGGAGACACGCACGTGCTAGACCATGCTGCCCAAAGCACGGGCAGAATATGCCAAGCACCGGGTCCTGCTGTGTGCCTGTGTCCACTCCTACATGTCTGAGCGATAACGCCTCCTCCACCCGTCTGAGAATGACTTGCTCATCCCCTGGTTACTCTGTGGTGTGACTGGCATGGAGTGCCCTGCCCCAGCACGGCAGCCGGACACTTGGGCTAAGACATAGGCTTATAGCCTCAGCCACTGTCTCAGCCTGCTTTTTACTGTGTTTCTAACTCTCCGTGGCAAGAGCAAACCAAATGAGGCCATAATCTGAATGATCTACCACCTCCTGAGATGGAGAAGTCCTAGACTGAGACGGCGGGCCCATGCCGGGGAACACCACCACGTTCCTGCAGTGCTTTGGATGCCTCTGCAGCAGGATTGCTTACAAATTCTGTAATCCATTAATGCTGACTGCTTTCATAGTGTACTGAAGTCACCTTGCATTTATTAGCTATAAGAATGATGCAATGACTTTTAGAGTGCGTTGCTCTTACAGGAGTCTCCTTAAATTGCTGTTTTCAGGCATCAGGGGAACAAAGCCCCTTTTTAAGTTGGAATCAGTAACTTTTTATAAAGGAGAAGTAAATGCATATTATCTGTAGGGACTTGAGAACTTCCCAGTGCTTTAATTTGTTACTTAACTGCATTGCTTTCTTTACCTTTTTTTTGGTAGTATTCGTATTTCTATATAAATTTCAGACATGGCTGTTTAGTAGTCTTTATTTTAAACATTTTTAATCATACTGAAACAACACCACGTTTTGCTACAAACACAGGCTGGTACTGACAAGCATCTTACTGAAGATTTCTATTGCTTTTCACCTAGCTTGGTTTAAAAAATGGGAGAACAAAAGGAACAGTCTGGTCTTTTAAAACAGTTGTATGATGGTTTATTCGTGTTAGTGTTGCATATTGAGTACGGGCATCTGTAAGAAAGTTCTTGCTCTCTCTGAGTCTAAATGTACTTAGTTTTCATGATGTCATAAATGAGCCTTTTAACCCTTGCAGACCTGAGCCTGCTATTAAATGCACGTAGGCTTGGGATTGGCACCTGTGCTGAGCAAGGGGGATTGCAAAGGACTTTTCACAACAGGGAGGGTAACTGTGGCAGCAGAGGTCTGCTTTGGGAAGAGGGAGGATATGATTTCTTTCTCCTTCGTATTTGTTTTTTGTTTGTTTGCTTGTTTTGGTTTGGATTTTTTTTGTTCTTTTTTTTCCCCCTTAAGCTTTGATTTTATACTGGTTCCAGAAGAACTTCCCATAAAGAGGTTATTTAAGTTTGAGACAAGGCTTCTGTCAGCTCACCAGACAAAGCTTTCCCCCAGCTCTTGTTTAGCACAGATTTGACTCAAAAAGCAGACTTTGGAAAGCATTTTAAAGAGAATAATAACCATCTTGAAAGGATTGGGAGTGGAAGACCCTCCACCCTCCCCCTGGTGAATAAAACACAGCCATTTAATGCTTAATAGAGACCAGTGAGTTTTTCTGGATTAGAAACTTGTTTTTTCTAGCCCACTGCCTGGAGGCTAATCTGGCTTTAGGGCCAAAAAAAAAACCCCAACAAAAAACCCCCAGCTTCACTATGTTTTTTTCTCTGTCTAAACCCAAACTGTCAGGAATCTTTTTATTTTTACAATGTTAAATGAAAATCAACCATAACTGGTTGTACAATGTTATAAAAGTTTGAACTGGCTTTGAGCAAACAGTGAGATGAAGCTATTTAAAAATATGCTCATGAAATGTCACTGCTGGAAGCCTGTGAAGAGGAGATAACACAGAACAGGGAAACGTTTGTCCAATTTGGTGACAGAAGTCGCTGTTTTTTGTCATCTCAGTATATGGTGGTTTTTATGAGCAGCTCCCAAAGATTGAACATCTGAAGTGTGTCACCTTTTGGAGCCAGGAGTGGACCCCAGGGGGTATGATCCCTCAGGGCTTTCATCTCTGACATGGCACAGTTGGAAACACAGATGTACATGGAAATGGGCTACTGCCTCAGCCATGTCGGGCACCGAGGGAGGGTGAAAACCTGACTGTGATGGTGGTGTGTGTCTGGGAAACCCCGTATTTACAACTGGGACGTGTCATCCATGCCATGGGGTACCCAGGGTGGCTGCTGCCCAGCACAATCACCAACATGGAGCCTGGACCAGACCCAGGAGCTCAAAAGAAGGGACAGAGAAAGATGCCCAGCTCAGTGGCATCTCCTTTTGCATGGCTCTGCCCTCCCTGCCAGGTTCCTGGTCCCCTGGGAGTTAGCACCACCAGTGACTGCTTTTGCTGGGTGGTTTGGCTGTGACCATCAGGTTTTGAGGCTGTGTCCCCCTCTGCTTCTTGTAACCCCTGGAGGATGCTGCGACTGCAGCCCAGGAAGCAGCAGGAGATGGAGGACCAGGCTTTCAGTTTGTAAGGAGGGCTGTGCCAGACCCCCCGAGGGGACGGCCACTGCCTCGGCAGTGGGTACAAAACCACCTGCTCTGGGACATGCCGTTGCCTGAGACTTCAGAAGTAGCTCAGAGGTCTGCAGCCCGCCAGCTGCTCTGGGTGTGGGGTTTGGTGTGGGCTGGTTTTAGCCCCTGCCCTAAATTTAGCTGGTTTGGAGTAATTAACAGCCAGGGGGGGTGATGTACCCACACCTCACAACGGCTGTGAAAGGCTTTCCAGGGATTGCAGGCAGGCTCTGGCTGAGTCCTGTGGTCCTTGAAACCAAGCCATCTCCATGAAACCCAAGGAGGGAGGCCAGCGTGTGGCCGAGCGCTTGCACCAGCGCTGTCTGGCTCCTGCAGGAGCGGGATGTTCCTCCCCTCTCTGTGTGCACACAGGTGAAGCTGCAGGACATCTAATGAGGAATAAGGGACTGAGATACCTGCTAGGAGACGTTAGTTCTCCAGACTCCGGCTGGGCTGGATATAACACCCTCGTGTAGCAGCGATGGTGGCATCTAAGTCTTTGGTGGTTTTATGGCACTTCAAGGAGGGCGAGGGGGACAGAGAGTAAAAACCATCTGAGGAATACCTGATGGGAGAGGTTTCTTTGCTCTCCTGCCATTGGATGCTCTGCTGTACCAAGGGCTTTTTTTCCCCCTGTTGGTTTGAGGTTCTGCTGTTGTGGGAGGCTTTTCAAAGAGCCCTGAAAACGCTGCGCAGCATTTTCTAGAGACGACCACATTCACCTCATCGCCTCTGGAAGTTAGCGATGCTTTGTTCCCAGCTCTCACCTCAGCTCATCGAGCTGTAGCTTGCAGGGGGACTGCAAGTTGTCTGCTGAAATGTGGGCTCACACCACAAAATTGGGATCAAAAGCCCCAGCTGACTCCGGAGGCTGAGTTAGGGCTGGTGGAGGGAGGCGTCAATGGCTGCACTGTGCTCCTCCAGGCCTGGACCACGCTCAAGGCCGGCAGCCAAATGCGTTTTTTGGTGTGACAGCAGGATGGTGGCTACTCTTTACATCATCAGATACTCGTATAAATGCCCAGCTGCTAAATATGTCTGGGTGTGCTGTATTTCTATTCTGCCTCATCAGAGCAGATGATAGCTGTTCAGGTCTCTCTGCGGTGAACGGGAGCAGGGCCAGCTTAGCACCACTGGGAGAGGTAATAAACTTCTCCTGAGCCGTGGTTGCTCCTCATGTGCTTGCCAGGCAAGCTCAGTACAGCTTTCTTCCAAGTTTAACACAAATTTGCATGATTTGTGGCTGCAGTCGGTTGGACTGACTTGAAAAGTAAAGCCGTTGTGGGCCCTCCAAAGTTACGGACTGTGCTCCTCACCATCCCTGACTTCCCCTGGAGGCGAGGCACTGGAGAAGGTGCTGGCTTGATGTATTTTTGGGTGATGCAAATTGAAGATGTCCTTTTGAATGCTGAGCCAATTGACAAGCAGAGGCTGAGAAGAGGCTCAGCAGCAGCCTCCTGCTGGCTGAGGTGAGCCGCTTGCCGGAGCCGTGGTGCAGATGTGTATCATCGGAGATGCTGCTGCGGGCACAGCCCCAAGCTCTGCTTCCAGGAGCAGAGCGGAGACCTCTGAGCTGCCAAATATCTGGACGAAACAAGCTGATTCCCCTCTAGCGATGCAAGAAAGAACACACTGGACCGACATTGTGTTTTTATTAGTGCTTCCATATGAAAGCAGCATGAGCACATTAGGAAAAGGCACGTTTTGCTCCCATCAGCGGTTGGGAGCAGGAAATGCTCAGCCAGAAGTTAATGTATATTTTCCTTAATCACTAGCACTACTCTGGGAGACAAGGGCCTGCTCTTTGCTCTCATATGACTGGGACCATTCCTCTTGGCATTTCAACGCCTATGTGAATATGCATCTATTTGTTTGGTGGTTAACTAATTCCTTGTGACAGCAGGGACCTGGGAAACTGGTGGAGGCCTTAATTCCTGCCGTTTTCTTCCCATGGCACATCTTTCTCTGGGCTTTGGGGTTATTGCTATAGATTATTTACAGGGTATCAAGCGGTGTTTTGTAGAAGCAGTGTGAAGGGACGCGTGGGGCACAACCAGTGCCTTGTTCTCCACATGTGCCAAGCAAATGGCTTTGAATATTCAAGACGTAACCAGGCTCAGGGCGGGTGGTGAGTGCTTGTGCGGAGGTACAGCATCATGGCAGGCCCAGGGAGGGTGGGATGGAGCGACCCTCACCCTCAGCCATCCCAAGCCCTGTGTCTGACCTCCAGGAGCTGTGAAGGGTGTGTGTCCCTGTGCTTGGAGGGTGTGTGTCCCTCGCTGATGCAGGACCCTTCTCCCTAGTGGTTCAGCCCCACAAAGAACTGGCTGAGCTCTGGTTCACAGGATATTTCAGCTATTATTACCAGTTCCCTGCTTTCCTTCACTGTCTCCCACAAAGCAGTAAGTGTGGTAACAGGGAATTACGTGGGAATGAAGCTACTGATCCCCAACCTTGCTCCCACATGTCACCCTGTCCCATAGAGTCTCCCAGAACCTGCTGGCAGATGCTCCCCTAGATGCCCCGACAAGCACCCTCCTGTGGTATCACAGGCCATGATTTGGCTGCGGAAAATTAGGGATAGGACTGCAGGGAAGGACTCAAAACATGGTCAGAAGAGCAAAACCCTAGCAGTGGTCCTCTGTGAAGACACAGGAGACAGATTGGTTTTGCATGAGGTGGAAAAGGCAGAGTTATCAGCAGAGACATCTGTTTGGTGTCTTACTGTGACCTGAAATATTCCCTCCTCCCTCAGCAGCTGAAAATGGTGTTACCTGTGGGGGAACCTGCTGAGAAACTCCAAACCACCATGTTTTCATAAATATTAGCATTCTGACGTTCCAGAGGAGAGGGAAGGGCTGCAACAGGAGCAGCCGTGCAGTGCCTGTTCTCGGCTGGTGTGGCTGAAGTCAGCTCAACCCTGCTAGCAAGGTGCAGCTTGCACCCTTTTTGGCCCATCAGCTGGGGAAGGGGGGGAAGGTGGTATGGAGAACCTGAGTGCAGGGGTGTGTGAATTTAACCCTGTGCTTCTCCCCGTCTCGGGCATTTCCTTTGCGCGGTGTTTTGATAATTGCTAGCACCAGATGGGGAGAGTGTGTTCTGCTCAGGGCCGGGGCAGCTGCTGGCAGGAGCATGAGTTATTTTAGTATTATTTCTAAAAAAAGGCACCAGGGCATGTGAATTTCAGGGAGACCAGAAGGAAGGAGGAAAGGAGCTTTTATAACCCTGGGCAAAATGCCTTTTTCTTTTGTCTCTAAGGGATGAAGGATATTTAATTTGCTTTTCCTTGCTCCCTGTGCTATGTAACTGGACACGGCCCTTACAGAACCCTGCCACAGGCTCTGTAAATCTTCGCTGGAGCCGTCTGCGTGTGTGCAGCCTGCAAAGCCAACGACACTTGAGGGCGTTTTGGGATGATGCTGCCTGAGAGGGGCTTGGAGTGATAAGCAAAAATACCACCTCTGGTTCTTGGGACTCTGTGTCCTCGGCTCCAGCCGAAACACTGATGCCTGATGCTGATGCTGGTGCTGCAGATGTTTGTGGGGACTCCGAGGGGTCTGCAGCATCCTCTCCTGGGCGACACGGGGTGGTGCAGGGCGTGTTTACCCCCTTCTCACGGGTCCGTGCGGGTCCCACTCATCCCCTCCTGCGTGGGCGGCCGTGTCCCAGACACCGGGGTGCCACGGAGCGGCGAGGGGTGACAGCCTCCCCCGGAGCGCTCCCCGCGGCGGAGGTGGTCAGAGACCTGAGAGCTCCCTCTCCCGTCCCTGCCCCGGGTCCACACTCCGGGAAAACTCTTCCCACACACACATCCCTGCAGGAGCGCTGGAAACCTCCCGGGGAACACTTGTATTGATCATAAAATTGCAGAATGGTTTGGGTTGGAAGGGACCTTAAAGACCATCTAGTTCCACCCCCCTGCCCTGGGCAGGGACACCTCCCATAGACCAGGCTGCTCAGAGCTCCATCCAGCCTGGCCTGGAACACTTCCAGGGATGGGGCATCCACAGCTTCCCTGGGCAACCTGTGCCAGCGCCTCACCACTCTCATCATAAAGAATTTCTTCCTTTTGTCCAATCTAAATCTCCCCTCTTTCAGTTTAAAACCGTTACCCCTCGTCCTTTCACTTCACTCCCTGGTAAAACGTCCCTCCCCATCTCTCCTGTGGGCCCCCTTCAGGTACTGATCTTCCCGGACCCTTCTCTTCTCCAGGCTGAACACTGTGGTCATAGGAGAGGTAGGTGTTCCAGTCCTCTGTCTTATTCCTGCTCTTTCATTTCTGTTATTTCATACCATGCCCAGGTGTCTGAGTTTAAAAATGGGTGATCTGAACCAGCAGAAACATCTCTGGGTTGTTTTGCTTGCTAAAGGAGAAGTTACTGCATGTGGTGTCTGGGACCTAGAAGACCAGGATGCCTTCATCCCTGCATCCCACAGGACATCATCCTGGAGTTCTCAGAGCCTTGAGCTGAGACCAGAGCCTGTGATTGCTGCCTGGCCTTGCTGCCCTCTGGCAGTGTCTGATCCCTGTGTTGTGGCCTCTTCTGCTCCCGCTCCCCACCTTGTGCGTGTCTGCTCTGCTAACCCTTGTGAAGCCTTGTTCCCCCTCCAGGCAGCGCCCAGAGACTGTCAAGAAGGATTATGGTTTTATTGGACCAGATTATGAAGTACAAACAGCGCAGATCCTCTGCACCCTCTCTCCTCTCCCCCGTGCAGCTTTCCTGCTCTGAGGTCTGTGCTGTGCTCATTAGCTTTGCAGATGAACATTTCTGAGCTCTGCAGAGAAGAGATGATAGACTGGCTAGCAGTTGTGGAGCAGTCTCATCCCTTTTTTTGACTGTGACCTTAGGAAATCACTTCAAGGCTGTCATGTACCTGTGTCCTCCCTGCACGGAGCTGGAGACATCGGGCTTATGAGAAGGGGTGCGTACCTGGGATGTCAGGGCTGTGGCCTGGGAAGGGATGTGTCACGCGTGGGGTACATGCTGCTTTTCAAAGCTGCTTTTGTGCTGGGATCTGTGGTGGGATGGGAGCTGAGCACTGGGCTCTGGATTTGGGGCAATTGTGGAAAATGAGGCTGGAAGCAGCTGGTGCTCAATGGGACCAGCTCAGACCCCGGAGCCCCAGGGCCAGGGTGGGGAGGGGGCAGGATCCCAGAGGAAAGAGGGTGCAAATTGCCTTGTTGTGAGGAATTTATGTGTCAGCACTGGAGAAAAGGGAATAGATGGGAACTTAAAACTAACACTGAAAAACACCAGAAAAAAATAGAGAAGAGATGGGGACAGCCACGGGGAAGGCGACTGTTGTAGAAAACTGTAGAGCAGATGCAATTCTGTGATGCAGTGTAGGCAAAGAATGGTCATATACTGCCTTGCTGAATCCATCTGTAATTGATCTAGGATGCTTACACAGTGGAACTTTTCCCAGCTCCTGCTAGGAAGGAAACACCAGTAGTAATCCAGCTCCAGAAACGTATCTGTTAACACAACAAAATAATCCCTCTTCTTCCCCAAGGACTGGTGTGGGAAAGGAGGAGAGGGTGGATCTGTTTAAAGGTTTTAGAAGGAAGGGAGTATGGGAAATGCTGTATCCTTCAAAGGAATTATTTGTGTCTTGGCTTCACTGGAAATGCTAGAGGTCACTGAAACCCCAAATGGGAGATGTGGCAATAGATGGTGGAGCAGGTTCAGTGGGTCTCTGTTGGCTAAGCGTTGTCACCTGTTTTATTATTTTTTTTTTTGCTGAAGTTACGTGAGACCAGCTCGTTCTGCTGCAACAAAATGTCAGGGATTGATTTATCGATGTTTTCACTGTTAAAACTTTATCTTGGAGATTTTTTTCCCCCTTTTTCAAGTTCGATGCACCAACAGGAACAGTTGGGGGAAGTAAGTTCCTGGCATGCCCTTGATCTTGCTGTGCAAAGAAAGAGCATCTTGATGGATGCCAGACAAAAGGACTTATTAAATAAACTATTCTAATCCTTTTACCCCCAGCAAAACTTGCCAGTAACTGCTGAGCAAATCATAATGTGACTGAACTAAAACTGTCACGTGAAGTCTTGAAATAATGACTGGGAATTGAGGAATCTACTGTGTCCCCAGGAAAGCTGGTTCAGTGAAAAATTACCACTGCTGAGAGAGATTTCCTTTCTGAAACCCATGTTTGGTTAGTGTTCAAAGCTGTAAGATCCTATGCCTTTTTCTTTCCCCCAGGGGTTGATTCCAGCAGCACTTGGTCAGGGTGGTTATCTAGTTATCTAGCTCCTCAGCTTCCTCTCGGTAGCACTGGGTAGGACAGTTTTCTCCAGCATCTTGCTCCAGGGCAGGCTTTTATGCCCCCTTCTGAACTGCTCCCGCGTTCCCACCCCTTAAACCCTTTGCTGCTGGGACTGGGCACAGAGAGTGGGTTCGGTCTGAGATAATGACAATGTATTTACATATCCAGACATGGGTCTGTCTCTCTCATATCGGATGGCTTGACTCGGTTGCTTAAATATGGACACTGGTGCCATTTGAGAGGCTCCAGGCGGGCTGAGATACATGGCTGGCAGGGGTGACACGGGAGGTATGAAAGACCGTTAGAGACCGCAGAGGGCAGGCAGGATGCTTGAGGATATCTCGGGTACCCTCGGTGCCTACGCAGCCCACCCCACGGGTAGACACCTGCCTTTGGGTGGCTGAATCTTCAGCTGAGCCCCCCCAGGGCTGCCCCACGGGTGCTCTGCCACGTGATGCAGGAGGGAAGCAGTGTTGCCTCCAGCTGCGATCCCTCTGCCTATGGAGCAGAGGACCTGGTGTGCCCCCTGACCATGGGTTAGCCTGGGAGGCTGCTGGTGGAGCTGCTACGTCTCATCACCCAGGAGCCCCTCTCTGCAGGGGCAGTCCAGCGTTTCATGAGTGTGATCGTCAGTTTTCTTCCCCAGTGCAGGATCTTGCATTCAGGCTCGTTAACACCAAGGTCAGAGTGAGACAGGCTGCTTTTACACTCATTATTCACCACCCACCACATCTACAGCGTGAAAACTTTGCAGGCGATCTCAGGGCACTGAGCTGGTTATGGTATGCCCCTGCAAGCACTTTCTAAAGTCTATCAGTTAAACAGTTTTAATCCTCTCAATGTCACGAAGCAGTATATCAAATGTGCCCTTATAAAGCAAGGGATTTTGTTCGATCAGCGTGACTGTACTGCCGAAAGGATAATGGATGCCAATCTTTTTTTGTCTCCTATATCCTCATACAGGCCTCTACGTCATTTTATCCACCTGTGGTTATCCCTTTGAATGCAAGTGCAATATAAAACCACTTTTCTGTGGTTTCATGGTCCTGTGAGTGCTGTGGGCACTTGCCTCTGTCCTTCTAATTTCCATTTTATCTCTTTTTTTCCTTGGCTACAATTCCTAGGGTCGGACTCCAAGGGACTGACCAGGTAAATCTTGCACCTTGTCCTGTCACCATGGGGGTCACTGCTAGACCACACAACAAAATTTGCCCTGGCAGAGCAACAGGACACGGCATGGAAGGAGCCTGCTTTTCCCAGTCCCTTTTTTGGCATATCTACAGCTGAACCCTGGCAAATGCTTCTCATGCTCTGCAGGGAAGTGTCTGGCAGATCCCACCAGAAAAACACGCAATGATAAGTCTCCCTGTTTTCTCTGCCCTGCTGGAAGAATGCAGGTGTCATGGGCATCTGGAGCAGAACAGGACCAAAATGTTGTACTGTCCTAAAGACAAGAGGCAGGATCCTTTCTCGGTCCTTTCAGGCCAAGCTTGACTTGGTGATTTCTTGGGGTAGGGATGCCGGCATACACCATAAAGTTTGGTGGTTGGAGGTGTCCACTTTGTTGAAGATAATCTGCATCTTCCAGGGAAAAAAATCTCTGCTGGGGAAGAAAAGATCATTGGGAGCAGATAGAGCAGGGATGGGGGGTACACAGGGGCCAGGGCTTCCCTGCAGATGGGTATGGTTTGTGTGATAACCAAGCTGCCCACCACTGACCCGGTTAAGAAAAATGATTTGCAGGTCTGGCTTTGTCTCCTTGGTTATTGACTTTTGTGGTTTGGGGTTGGTTTCCTTTGAAACCATTCAGAAGCACAGGGGGGGTCCTGGCTCCTTTGCCAAGCTGGCAAGTTTGTTTTGTGGAGCAAGAGGGAAAGGGTAGCTCAGAACAGTTGGTGTGCGTGGTAGCAATGAGTGAGATGCATCAGAAACGCTGCTGTGCAAGAGCTCTGCTCAACATGAGCCTACCCAGAAATGAGGGACCTGGGGCTGTCTTCCTCCAAGTTTTGGATGAGTAAGTGCTGAGGAATGTAAGCCTGAGGAAAGTTCACAGTTCCTCCCTGGTGACTGACAGGCTGCGAGAGCAGGAGCGACCTGTAATTTTCCATGTGAGGCAAGAGATCAGCCACAGTCTCCATGATGAGAGAACACAAGCTGAAACCAAAACCTGCTTGAGGCAAGTCAACAGTGGGCCAAAAGTCTCCTGCTGGTGCCATTGCCTTCTCCTGCTGCAGGAAACAAGAAGGTGGTGCTACCAGAAAGGAACAGTCACAACCTTCTAGAGCACGTGTATGAATGCGGTGCCAGGTCTTGCTACTCCAGCTCCACAATGTGCTCCTAGATCCCGAGGACGGCACTAAAACCAACTGTGCTCTTGCATATTACTGACTGCCAATGACAGCAAGTGCAGCTGATTGCAAAACTTGATTCTTCCAGCTCTTGAAAGTCTTTGAACGCTGGTTCCCCTACCTGACTCCCGTGGGACTGTGCCTGCAGCACTGTGCACAGCTTCGCAAACAGCAAAGAAACAACAGGTCCAGTGATTCCATTATAACCCCCTATAGGGTTGTATATTACCTGCAGACTTTGCCACGAGAGCTGTAAATGGTGGGTAAGGACCTTGAATAGGCGAGAAACATGGTTTTAAAAAACGAAAGACATTTGGGATACTAAGCATGCGAGGGCTTTGCTTTTCAGCAGCTGGTCATCACGTCCAGAGAGGCTGGCTGCCAGGTAAGCAGGCTGCTAATGATGGTGCTCTCAGCCCCACAAATTAATGGGCTGCATCGCCAAACGCAGTATCCAGCTAGAATCAAGCTAGCAAAGATTTTTGTTCTGTTCTGCTCTAGATTTCTCAGTGAAGCAGTCTGTTAAAGTGCCTTGCCCCAGCTGGCGGAGGCCTGCAGCTCAGTTTTTGCAGAGTCCTCCCTCAAGTGACAAGCCCTGCGGGGAGGGAAGGGCAACCACCTCTCAACTGGGAGGGAAATTATTTGGGCAATTTTTTTGTTCAAACCGTTGAAGTTTTGGTCTAAGTCCTTAAGGCTTAGATCGGTTCTGGGGAGATGTGGAGCATCCTTCTCCTCAGCACAGCTGGGTGAGTGTGCAGGAAATGCTGAGGGCTACCTCCAAACCTGTTGGAGAAAGTGGTGGCCGTGAGAGCTTGGCCATGTCACCTTGGCGGTACTGGCTGATGGCCTCCTCCTGCTCACCTACCCCATCTCAGCTTCTATTTAGAGTGTTTAGGTTTCTTTTTGCTGTATGCGAAACTCACACTTTGGGATTTGCAGGCCTAAGCGGGGACCCTCCATCAGATGCTTTATACAAACCATAGCCTGCCAGACTGAGCAATTTGGGATTTGTGATGGATGAACGTGGCTGGATGAGGCCACCACCTTCCTCAAATCAAGGGAAAACCAGCAGCACACACCAGGTCCTCAGCTAGCGGTGGGTCAGCCCGTGTCTCCCATGGAGTTATCGTCACCAGCTTCCTCCAGTTAGACCAGTCGCTGCAGCGGTGGGAGGCAGCCAGCAACCTGGAGTCACTGTCTGTCTGTCCCGTAGGCAACCTGCATTCAAATGGAAGGAAATCAGTCCTCTGAGCAAGGAAGATCCTGCCCTGAGTGTTACCCAGTGCCACCGGGTAGGTCAGCCGAGAGCCAAGGCAGCACCCGTCATGATGAAGCAGACATGTGATGGGGACATGGGGCCGGGGGGCCGTAAGCTGTGCCTGGTGGGAAGGGGCTTTGCCGTGCTGGCCCCGAGGACACCACAACGGCAGTGGCTGGGGCAGAGGCTGTTGTTGAGCTCCTCCTGCCGCTGATGAGACACGCCAGGGCCTGGGTGGAGGTGGGTGCCGGCGTCTGGAGCGGGACCCGTGCGAACAGCACGGTTACACAACGGCCCACACCTGCCTCGCCCCCGGCTGCTCTTACTTCCACTTTCTGAGTGTCCAAATTCCTGTAAACAAAGAAGGTGTGAAACTAATTGGAGTTTTGGGGTGCTTTTCTTTTTTTTTTTTTTTTTAAAACACACAGTATTCCACTCCAGGCCAGAAGCCAGAAGAGCAGAGCATCCTTTCACAGACCCAAAGAGAGGGCAGGATGACAGATGACATGCTGCTGCTGCTGACATCCAGATGGCATCTGATGCTGAGCGCCGGCACCTCAAAGCAGCCCGCTGCCCTGAATGCAGCCCTGGCCAAGGAGCTGGCTTGAAAATGCTAGTCCCAAAATGCATCATGGAGGGGGTTGTATGTGACGGGGAGGTGGCTCCTCAGGCCTGCTTTCCTCCTCCACACCAGCCGTAGGCACACGGCTAAGTGCTGTGCACAGCGTGCAGACCTCGAGGATGCGCCTCAGGGAACAAATGTAAGTGGGTTAAACTGCTGCCACAGGAAAATTCGGCGTGGACACCCATTCCCAAACATCCTTTTGCTGCAGGTACAGCAGCACAGAGGTGGGATGTGTTTCTCTGCAGGCCCTCTCTGCGCTCTCCCTGGTGTTTTCTCCTCCCTGCAGAGCCATCATCCCCGGGGCAGGGCTTTGATCCCCTGCCATGGACTTCCGAGAAGAGTGGCTGAGCTGCAGCGATAGCATGGCCGTTGCATCAGGACAGCCCTTGGCGGCAGCCCAGGGCTTGTGGGACGGTGGCTCTGGGGTCCTTTACTGGTGTGGGAGGGTAAATGGGTTTGGATGAATCTCCTTGTCCCAGTGACAGGACAAGAGGGAATGGGCACAAACTTGAGTATAGGAAGTTCCACCTAAACATGAGAAGGAACTTCTTTACCTTGAGGGTGGCAGAGCCCTGGCACAGGCTGCCCAGGGAGGTGGTGGAGTCTCCGTCTCTGGAGACATTCAAAACCCGCCTGGACGCGTTCCTGTGCAACCTGCTCTAAGGTGGCCCTGCTCTGGCAGGGGGTTGGACTAGATGATCTCCAGAGGGCCCTTCCAACCCCTACCATCCTGTGATTCTATGAGGAGGGGAGGGTGCCGCTGTAGCTCCCTGTCAACCCCCCCAGCAGCTGTAGAGGTGGCAGGAGATAATAGGAGACAATAGATAATAGCGCTATGTGGGTGCTGGCAAGACTTTTGGGAGCTGCCTGGCACTCCTGCCCCTGGGAGCTGCTTTCCCGGGACAGAGGAGGAACATGTCCATGCCTGTCCAGGCTGCCTGCTAGGATGGGGTTTTGCAGTGCTTGTTCTCCTGGGATGAAGATATATATTTAAATTTGTGTATTGGGATGTATATTTAGCACAGTAGGTCCCACAGAACACCTCCTGGTGTCTGCATCAGTCCGACATCCTAAATAGGACCAATAAATATGGCAGTCCCATCTGAGGAGAGTTCAGCCCCAAGTTGGTGACCTTGACACTGACCTGCTGAAACGAATAATCAACTTGAACTCACAGCGTCAGAGGTGATGCCGGAGGGGACTACTCTTGTTTTTCTTCCACATCTACTCATTACAGCAGTAAATTTAACATAGCGTCATTATACAATCGAAAGGACAATATTGGCTCCCCTGAGGGGTCGGTCTTCTGCTGCCCGCCTGCCCTGCCTGCTCCTCTTCCAGCCAAGCGCAGTGTGATGCTGGGCCCTGTAACTCATTGTCCCACTTCCCAGGAGCACGTGCCCAGGTGCCGGTGACCACTTAGTGTCATTCAAGGACATCGCGCATCCCACATGGCAGAAGAGCCTTCAAGCCTCATGAAGCTCCTGGTTTCATCAAAACTGCTTCAGGGAAAACATTTTGACTGACGGGAGCAGACCGTTTGCGGAGATGGATGAGGGAAGTGGTGTTGTTCAAATAACGGGAATTTCATCAATATAAAATAAATGATGACTTTTTGAAGAAGGTGAATATTCACCTCTTCTTCATACCTATGTTCTCCCTTTCTCATGCTATTTATTTAAAACACGTGGAGCCAGGTGGCACACAGAGCCCGTTTCTCCAGGAAGTGATTTTTTGCCTCCACACCTGGGAAAGTGAAATCTGCCTCCAAAAGCAGGAATCGGTGTTGAAAGTGAAAATGACCCCGTAGGCAGGAGCGACCAGAAAAGGGAGGGAGAGGGAGACAAGGNGGGGCCTCCCCCCCCAACAATGGAGGGCGGGGCCCCGGCCCTGCCCGCCAGCCAATGGAAGCGCGAGGGCGGGCGGTGGCGGCGGCGGAGCGGGCTGTGATTGGCCAGACGGGCGTTCTGGCGCCAAGTTCGAAGGGGATATAAAGGGGCGGCGCCGCTCCCGCTCTCAGNCATCTGAGGAGAGTTCAGCCCCAAGTTGGTGACCTTGACACTGACCTGCTGAAACGAATAATCAACTTGAACTCACAGCGTCAGAGGTGATGCCGGAGGGGACTACTCTTGTTTTTCTTCCACATCTACTCATTACAGCAGTAAATTTAACATAGCGTCATTATACAATCGAAAGGACAATATTGGCTCCCCTGAGGGGTCGGTCTTCTGCTGCCCGCCTGCCCTGCCTGCTCCTCTTCCAGCCAAGCGCAGTGTGATGCTGGGCCCTGTAACTCATTGTCCCACTTCCCAGGAGCACGTGCCCAGGTGCCGGTGACCACTTAGTGTCATTCAAGGACATCGCGCATCCCACATGGCAGAAGAGCCTCCAAGCCTCATGAAGCTCCTGGTTTCATCAAAACTGCTTCAGGGAAAACATTTTGGCTGATGGGAGCAGACCGTTTGCGGAGTTGGATGAGGGAAGTGGTGTTGTTCAAATAACGGGAATTTCATCAATATAAAATAAATGATGACTTTTTGAAGAAGGTGAATATTCACCTCTTCTTCATACCTATGTTCTCCCTTTCTCATGCTATTTATTTAAAACACGTGGAGCCAGGTGGCACACAGAGCCCGTTTCTCCAGGAAGTGATTTTTTGCCTCCACACCTGGGAAAGTGAAATCTGCCTCCAAAAGCAGGAATCGGTGTTGAAAGTGAAAATGACCCCGTAGGCAGGAGCGACCAGAAAAGGGAGGGAGAGGGAGACAAGGGGGATGGGGACAACATGCCATTTCCAGATCTCTGCCGTAAACCCAGCGGCCGTTCCCATATCCGGCAAGGAGTTTTCCACTTTCCCGGGCATCCCGAATCTTTTAAAAACCAGGTACAACATCCGGGCACCCCGCAGCTAAACCCCTCCTCTCGGGCGCTCGCCGCAGGCGGTGGAGGCTGGCTTGGTGTGTTTGCCCCCTCTCTCCCCCCGCGTAGAGCTCCGCACCCCCCCGCGGGAGCTCCCCTCCCCTCCGCTGGCGCCAAACCAAGGGGCGGGGCTTCTCCCTCCACAATGGAAGGCGGGGCCC
>VXBO01001312.1:74092-92812 GCA_013400135.1 Rhinoptilus africanus | reverse complement strand
GCCAATGGAAGCGCGAGGGCGGGCGGTGGCGGCGGCGGAGCGGGCTGTGATTGGCCAGACGGGCGTTCTGGCGCCAAGTTCGAAGGGGATATAAAGGGGCGGCGCCGCTCCCGCTCTCAGTCTCTCCCGCCGCCGCCATGCTGTCCGCCCGCGCCCCGCTCGCTGCCCGCCACGACCAGCCCCGCCTGTCGCCCGCCAAGGGCCTGTCGCCCATGAAGAACCTGGTGCTAAGTGACAAGGAGAACACGGTGAGTTTCCCCCTCCCCCCGTCCCTCCCGCTCCCCGTCCCGGCAGCGCTCTCAACGTACCCTTCTCTCTCTCCCCGCAGCCCCCCGCGCTCACCAGCGCCCGCGTCCTGGCCAGCAAGGCGGCCCGCAAGATCTTCCAGGAGGGCGATGGGAAGCCGGTGAGTGCGGAACGCCCGGGCGCCGCTCCCGCCCTTCTCCCTTTCCCGGTTCAGCTCTTCCCCCCCGGGTGCTGCTCCGGCGTCCCTCGCCCTCACGGGGCTCTCCCTCCCCCGCCGCCCCTCGGTTTCCCGCCGAAGCCCGGCGTCCCCTCAGCCCCGCCGCTGAGGCGAGCCCGCCCCGAGCCGCTCTCCCGCCGCTCCAGGTGCCGCGGGGCGCGGAGCAGGAGGAGGAGCCGCTGCTGCGGGAGAACCCCCGCCGGTTCGTCATCTTCCCCATCCAGTACCACGATATCTGGCAGATGTACAAGAAGGCCGAGGCTTCCTTCTGGACGGCGGAGGAGGTGAGGGGGAAGCGGTGCCGGGAGCGGGGAGGGTTCTGGTATGGGCCTCGTACCCGAAATCCCTGTCATTTTGCAGTTATTTCATTGTAGGGGGGGTAGGACTAGTTGATCTTTAAGGTCCCTTCCAACCTAAACCACTCTATGATCTCAGCACAAGAAGACGGGCTGAGAGAGTTGGGGTTGTTCAGCCTGGAGAAGAGAAGGCTCCAGGGGGACCTTATAGCCCTTTCCAGTACCTGAAGGGTGCCCACAGGAGGGATGGGGAGGGACTCTTTATCAGGGAGTGGAGTGAAAGGACGAGGCATAACGGGTTTAAACTTAAAGAGGAGAAATTCAGACTAGATAATAGGAAGAAATTCTTTACTGTAAGGGTGGTGAGGCAGGTTGCCCAGAGAAGCTGTGGATGCCCCATCCCTGGAAGTGTTCAAGGCCAGGCTGGATGGGGCTTTAAACAGCCTGATCTATGGGAGGTGTCCCTGCCCATGGTAGGGGGTTTGAACTTAGATGATCTTTAAGGTCCTTTCCAACCCAAACCATTCTACAATTCTTTCTGCGATGTTTCAGGTGGACCTTTCCAAAGACCTCCAGCACTGGGAGTCCCTGAAGCCTGAGGAGAAGTACTTCATTTCCCATGTCCTCGCTTTCTTTGCTGCCAGTGATGGCATTGTCAATGAAAACTTGGTAAGTGTGTAGAAACAGTCCTGACAGAAACACTGCTCTGTTAAGATAACCAGATACTGCGTGTTTGACACGTTTGCTGGCTGATCTAGCTTGATTGTTAGATCATGTAGTGTTGCAGCATTACAACATGTAATGCTGTCTTACCCTAATTAGCAAATCAGGGTTGCTTTTGTAATCCCCAAGTTTGCCCATGCCCCATATGGGCGTTGCCTTACCGTAACACTTTTTTTTCAGATCCCTGGTTCAGAGTGTTTTCAGAGCCCTTGTTCTGCTTCTACCCTCTCAGTGCTCTTCTCCCTAATGGGGCATAAGTGAAACTAAGACGTTTTCCCATTTCTCTTGGGACCAAAGAATAACTCATGACTTGGAGCTGTAAGGGGCTGCTGCTCTTCATATTGCTGTTTATAATCCACATGTCTTGAATCAATCTTAAAAGGATTCTGTGGGCTGAACAAGAGCTGTTACAGACAGCATCAATGTCTCTAACCTAAGTTTTAAATGCCTTTGTAAATACTCCTTTATTTCCTCTAGGTGGAGCGGTTCAGTCAGGAAGTACAGATTACAGAAGCCCGTTGTTTCTATGGCTTCCAGATTGCCATGGAAAATATACATTCAGAAATGTACAGTCTTCTTATTGACACCTACATCAAAGATTCTAAAGAGAGGTTTGTACTGCTTGATGATGAAAGGTTTGAAACTCTGAAGTGTGGAGATTCAAATGATGCATATCAGTCACTCTCTGACTTTTAAGCTAATTTTAGGGTTTAAACTAGATTTATATAAAATACCACTGCTGCTTAAAAGCAGCTTTACTTCAGAATATCTTCCTCCTCTGAAGTGTATAAGCAAGAAACTTGCTTAAATTTAGTGAAACTGAAAGTACTTAATACTGAAATAAAGGAATGAAACTATGTTAAAAGATGGAGCAGTCAAAGGGAGTATAGTGAATTTACAGTAAGTGCTCATATGTAAGAACCCTGCACCTAGTAGAAAGCTATGTAGGAAAGCTCCGAGAATTATATCACTTTTATTAAGATGTCATCTCCAAAACACAGTGCATTTAGTTAACAGTCAGCACTTTTACATAGCATGTGCTGCCCTTACTCACTTGTTTCGCTTGGGGAGAAAAAAACATGAAAAATGGCTTTTGGTTTTAATTAAAAATAAAACCAAAGCATACAATTTTCATAGAAGATGAATCAATTCAAGAATGGCTTCTTAAAACTAAATGCAGGGCTTAAAGCTGTACAAATTAAGTTATTCTCCCTTCTCTGGAGACTTTCAGGACCCGTCTGGATGCAGTCCTGAGTAATGTGCTCTAGGCAATCCTGCTTTAGCAGGGGAGTTGGACTAGATGATCTTTAGAGGTCCCTTCCAACTCTGAAATTCTGTGATTCTGATGTCCTGTCAGACCAACACCCTGTTAAGTGAAATGTCATGTGGTATTGCAGTGCTATTTGCAGTCTAGGTAGATTTAATTGTTGCTACTCTGTAGAAAGCTGACTGTTACTTCTACTTTTAAGATGCTTAATTGCAGTAAAAGTTTAAGGAAGAAATGCTTATATGAGAGCTTTGGTGTCCTGCCACTGGCAAGTGGAGGCTGGTTCATCTGTAGTTTTGAAAGCCTTGTTCAAGTACATCTCTTGATGAAACAGCGCTCCTCTTGATATTGTCAGGGGAGTTCTTGTGTACTGATGTTGGTGTTATGGGTAGGTGATGGAGAGATAGTTGATGAGTAAGACTGGTGCAAAGTGAGGAGAGGAAGGAGACTTAATTGAAGGTGCAGAGCACTTGTAAGTGAGCAAGACCATCTATGGTAGTGAATGCTGATTGTACTAATTGTGCTGATGTCCGATCCTAATAAGTCTTATCCTTTCCAGGGAATTTCTTTTTAATGCTATTGAAACTTTGCCATGTGTTAAAAAGAAGGCTGACTGGGCCATGTGCTGGATTGGGGACAAGAAAGCAACGTATGGTGAGTATGTCTATCAGAAGCAAAGTAAAATTCCTTCCCTAAAAAAAGATGGAGGAACCACCATTCTTGTGAACCAGACTTCACAGTTCTCAGGGATTATTGTTGTCACAGAGGGAATGCATGCTTTCCGGTATAAGATATATTGGTATCATTCTAGAGGTGAGGAAAATAATTTTCATCTTGCAAATGAGCTACTGACATGAATATTTGTAAAATTGCTGGCAGCTTGGATAATGGTAGCTCATGTGGTATACCTGGCTAGATGACCAAATTGCTGTCATGTGTCCAGAGCTGAACTGGCTGTGTCCCTCCTGCAGACACGTACAGTCAGAGGCTGGAACTCCTCTGCCCTACTGATTCTTGATGTTTCACTTCAAAGGCGAGATGAGATGGTACAGATCATTATTTCACTAGTATTAAAGCATTCTTTATGGCCAAAGTTCCTTACTTAATCAAAGATGAGCAGGCACTGACTAAAATCTGCTAAAATGACTACTCTTTTTCAGGGTGTAATCTATGGAAAAAGGATGGCACTGATGGTTAACCTGGGGGAAGGAGCCTTGGCTTCAGCTGCTTTGTACCTACTCTAATTAGTTTTTACTTCTTGTATTTAAAAGTCTTGCTTGCCGACTAGAAGTCTTTAATAGTTTTTAAGGACAGGCTATAGCACTTGAGCAGAAACTTCTTCATTCTCCTTGGAAGATGCAGTTCGCTATTTTCAACTTTGGAGTATTATTCCTGTTAAGTTTTCTGTGTGATATGACCATCAGTCTTTCCTTAACAGGAGAACGTGTAGTAGCTTTTGCAGCAGTGGAAGGAATCTTCTTTTCTGGCTCTTTTGCATCAATTTTTTGGCTGAAGAAAAGGGGATTAATGCCTGGACTCACTTTTTCTAACGAACTCATCAGCAGAGACGAGGTATGAATCAAATCCTGGCAGTTAAGATGGTAATGTGCCACAGTATCTCAAAGTAATGATATTCAGTTGGAGCCTGTATTTTAAAACAGGAGTATGTTTAGAAGCAGGCAGTCTATAAAGCTCGTTGAAGCGTGTAAACATGTGTCATTGTGGATCTTGCAGTGGAGAATGAATGAACTTAGCATTTTACTCCCTTTAAAACAGTTTAAGGGAGTTAACTCTTGCCATTTGGAGCCAGCGCAGCTGGTATTGGCTGAACTTGCCCATGCCTCCTCCTGGTGAGGCGGAAAGTGCAAAGATGGTGCCTCGATATTGGGCTATTTTATTCTGTGCCTACTGATTTTAGTGTCCCTCTTAAACCAGTGTTTCAGAATTAATTTTCTGCAACTTCTTTCCAGGGCTTGCACTGTGATTTTGCCTGCCTCATGTTCAAGCACTTGATACACAAACCATCAGAGGAAAGAGTGAAGGAAATCATCATGAATGCCGTTCTCATAGAACAGGTAATTGTCTGCTCCTTGTTTAGGAACTTGCTTGATCGCAATTAAGCAGAAAACTGGGGAGCTGTTGGGTATAAAATTAACCCGGATGGTACAGACCGAATACTAGTTTCTGTGCATAAAGTGCTTTTATTATCTGCAGGAATTCTTGACGGAGGCACTGCCTGTGAAGCTGATTGGCATGAACTGCACTTTAATGAAACAGTACATAGAGTTTGTAGCCGACCGGCTTATGTTGGAACTGGGATTTAAAAAGGTAAGGCTCTAATACACAGAATCTTTCATGGGAAAACATAATACTGAGTTTAATATCCTCTAGAAATCCAAATCCTAAAATGGCTGCAGCAATATTGGTATAACTTGTAAAACTATTTAGCAGCCCTGCTGCTAGACCCTGTTTAGAGACCCACAGAAGGATAAGTGAAAGGATGCTATGGAAAAACAGCTGTATAAGAGTTGCTGTGCTTCTGTCTGCTGCGGCTAAAGGACAGGAACAAACCCCGTAGAGAAGGCTTGGGGCAGAGATTTTTTTTTATTTACTACATAATAAGCCTGCTGATGTTTCAGACTCGTTCTAGCTGATCTCAAATATCCTCATGTATTCAAGATCATAGAATCACAGAATGGTTCGGGTTGGAAGGGGCCTTAAAGGCCATCTAGTTCCAACCCCCTGCCCTGGGCAGGGACACCTCCCATAGACCAGGCTGCTCAAAGCCCCATCCAGCCTGGCCTTGAACACTTCCAGGGATGGGGCATCCACAGCTTCCCTGGGCAGCCTGTTCTAGTGCCTCACCACCCTCACAGTGAAAAATTTCTTCATATCTAACTTAAATCTACCGTCTTCCAGTTTGAAAGTTTCACTCCTCATCCTATTACTCAACTCCTTGATAAAGAGTTCCTTCTCATCTGTCCCTTAGGCCCCCTTTAGCTGCTGGAAGGGGCTGTAAGGAGCTCTCCCTTCAGGCTGAACAGCCCCAACCCTCTCAGCCTGTCCTCATAGCAGAGGTGCTCCTGCCCTCGGATCATCTTTGACCCTCCTCTGGACCCGTTCCAACAGCTCCATGTCCTTATGTTGGGGACTCCAAAGTTGAAGACCGTACTCCAGGTGGGGTCTCATGAGAGCAGAGTAGAGGGGCAGAATCCCCTCCCTTGCCCTGCTGGCCACACTTCTTTTGATGCAGCCCAGATGCAGTTCATTTTCTGGGCTGCGAGTGCGTGTTGCTGGCTCATGTTGAGCTTCTCATCCACCAACACACCAGAGTTGTCCTCCTCAGGGCTGCTCTCAGGCCATTCTCTGCCCATCCTCTATTTGTGCCTGGGATTGCTGTGACCCAGGTGCAGGACCTCGCTCTTGGCCTGGTTGAACTTCATGAGGTTCGCAAAGGCCCTCTTCCNAAATCTACCGTCTTCCAGTTTGAAAGTTTCACTCCTCATCCTATTACTCAACTCCTTGATAAAGAGTTCCTTCTCATCTGTCCCTTAGGCCCCCTTTAGCTGCTGGAAGGGGCTGTAAGGAGCTCTCCCTTCAGGCTGATGCCACACAGCTTGGTGTTACCAGCAAACTTCCTGAGGATGCGCTTAATCCCATTGTCCATGCCATCGACAAAGACGTTAAACAGTGCTGGTCCCGGTAGTGACCCCTGAGGAATGTCAAAGGTGCGAGCACCTGCAGTGACTAGAGAATCTCCTTTGCGTTTCAGATATACAGAGTGGAGAATCCTTTTGACTTCATGGAAAACATCTCTCTGGAAGGCAAGACCAACTTCTTTGAGAAGCGAGTAGGTGAATATCAGAGGATGGGAGTCATGTCGAAGCCCACGGACAACTCCTTCACCCTGGATGCGGAATTTTAAATGAACTGGGACAATATGAGTTAATGTATATGCTCCTCCCCTCTTCACAGGGAAATGTTAAATAGATTGAGTCACAGTGTGACTTGATTCCTGTACTAAAATCCCGCTCTTGAAAAGTGTGGTGATATTGGTACATTCCAGGAGGCTAGTGTAGCTCCAGCAGAAAATCCCTTTTTATTAGACTTTGCCAAGGGTGTTAATTCGTAGAATGTTTAGATGTATCTCTTACAACATATGCGACTCCATTTTGTGAAAGATGCGGGCACCTTCCTTCTGTAAGACGGGAGGTTATGGGCAGTGACCACTAACTTCTGCTTTTCTCCCTGTAAACCAAGGAGCAGTTGGGAAATTCTAGTCCTAAATTTGACAAATACTCTGCGGAAAACTCTGGAGGCAGCTACATGACCTCACTGCTTTCTTAGCAGGTTTTAAGTTTACCTTTTTTTATTATTGTTTTAATAGTTTGTACACAAACCTGGCACTTTAATGTTGAGGATAAAGAACTGTTTTGTAATACTCGACAATAGTAAGATGCAAGTCTAAGTAGATGTTTGCAACCTAACCTTTCATGACTGGTGGTTCTTTCCGAGTGTGTAACTTAAATGGTGCTGCGAATCAAACTAGATTTTGAAATCTGTCGAAGAACAGGAAGAAACTTTGTGGAAGGTGAAATTGGGACATTCTGGGTACTGAAAAAGAACATGCAGCTGGCTTCTGGACTTCATTGCTTTTTCTTTAATATCTGGAACAGTATTTCATGTAAACAGTAATAAAGAGCTGGTTGGATTCAGCGTTGTGTGGGCTTCGGTGCTCCAATGGGCAAAGCTGTGTGTTAATTTCCTTAATTTATTTCTGAGGAAGTGCAAGTTCTGCAGGAAATAGCATCTTGGTCATGTGGCGGGTAGGTGTCAAGTGAAATTTTTACACTGAGCTCTGAATTTCGGATGGACTGCATGAAAGGGATGGTGTTTAAGGGTAAATAAAGCGAATTCAGGCTGGGGCCTCAGCTTCTGCGTTGTGCTGTTAAGTTGTGGGTTTAACACATAGCAGTAGTGAAAAGGTGTGTGCTACAACACTGTTACTCCACACTAAGTGTGGAGCAACAGGAACGAGTAAGTTTAAAACTTTGCTGAGGGCATGTGGTCTGTGAAGGAGTTTCCCCTATGGTCTCAGGTTAGAGCTCCTGCAAATGATAAATGATCTGCGGTGACATCAAATAACAACAGGGTAGACTAAAATGAGCCTTGATGTACAAAAAGCTTTAGTCATGCTCTAATCTAACGCCTGACTAACAAGGGCTGTCCTGCAAGTCTGCCTGTGTATGGAATGGCATATGGAAAATAAGCTTTACAGAACTTAAAGCGTTTCCTTGAAGGAAAGAATGCTGCTGTTTGCTTCTTTCTGCTAAAGTGCTCCCTCTTTGGAAGCATGATATATATGGTGCTTCTTTGAGAGATGCTGCCTTGGTATAAAATTAATCAACTCACTGCTCCTCGCTCTTGATTGTGCTGGGCGTGATGGTGTGTGATTGTTCTTCCCCCGGCTCTGTGAAGCCAGCGGGTTGTGTGTGTTTCCAAGGCTATCGTAGGGAGAAAAAAAACATCATTAGTTAAAAACACCCTCAAGCCCCAACGTCTGGGATACAAAGTAGAAAGACGCAGGAGTTCACAGATGGCTCTAATGCCCCTGCTGTTGGTGGCAGGGTGGTGGCTGCAGTGCTCTGGGGAGAATGTATTTGGAACGGGGATATGCTGAGTTGGATAGCCAGGCACATCACTTTGAAGCACTGAAACTTAATGCTTGTTTTTTAAAGTTGGGCAAGTTTCTGGCTAAATGTCAGCGTTTTGTTCTTGGCAAATGAGGGCTTATGTGCTTTTTCTCAGCTTCTTAGCGAAGCCTTGATCGAAGGAAGCCTGATGCGAAGCATGTGAACTCGTGGTGTAGGACTATGTTTAGAGCATAAATGAGAGCAATGAAGTCCTGAGATCGGTTTGGACCTAAGTATGATTTAGCAGCATCCAATTTATATTCAAATCTGTTAATTGATATAAAGCAGAAGAAGGGTAAGATTTTTCTAATCTGCGTAGGGCCTAGCTATTTTATAGCTATCTCTTCCCACTTGATTCTTATTACGTGCCAAGGATCAATGCAGGGAAATGATTAGGGCAGAAACCTTTAATTTGTTATCCTTGATTCTGGGCGATATGAACTGGAACTGTATTTTCAACGTAATGCAGAAGGGCTGCTTGGAATGGCTGTGTGACGGCCAAGTAGTGTCCCTGCAGGTAGGAAGAATGTCCCTGTTAGCCAAGCCCTGCTCTTACAGGGTGATAGACACTGTAGAAATGGATTGCATTAGGGAGAGATTAGATAGGAATTAGAAGCGACTCAACAAGAGAATAAGACTCACTGTGGCTGGTATTAATCTTATCCTGGTGCCACTGGTGCCTAAATGCCTACTTAGTTTTAGTTTATGTACTTGCTAAAATGCAAATCAGTTTTTAATGTATAGTCTGGAGAAAAGCTAGGCATCTGGTCCCACCTATTTTAATTCTTCGTTCTCACAAAGATTTAAATGCCTTGCTGTTAACGCTTAGTTTGCAGAAATCACATCCAAGTCTCGATAAAATGCTTACTGAAAAGGGATTACTTTTCCAATTTGACTAAGATGCCAGTTGTTTTGACCCTTGATCCTCTTAAGCATCAAGGAGATAACAACCTTTTATTTCTTTCCAAAAAATAAATACTCTGAAAAATAAGTTTCGGTAAAAAAAGTTTAACTGACCCTTTGGAATATGTTTTGGATCAGAGTCTGGGGAACCAGGAGAGATGTGAAGCAAAGTGATGAAAGTGCTGGGTTTATTTATTTTTTTTTTCATCCCTGTGTGAATCAGAACAGCTGTCTAGTAGGGGTTCTGGCACAGTAATTGCCGCAAATGAAAAGCGATTAGGCTCGTAGAGGGGAGAAAAAAACCAAACCTTGAGGGATAAGTAAACCTGGATATATTTGGTGGTGCAATGCTCTGAAGTCTGTCGTTAATTTATGCAGAACTGATCCCTCGCTATCCCCCGCGTTTTTTATCGCTGTTAAAATTAATGGCTTTTCGTAGCAGCAGATAAAATGGAAGAACAGTACCCTCAAGCATAGTTTCTCTTGTTATACTTATTTCCTACTGTAGTTTGTTAAAAACAATAAATTGCGCAGGTTGAGGTGAGAACGCTTCCGTCACTCTAATGGACACTCTTTCGCTGCAGGTTGCATGTCCAGCCTTGACAACCTCAGCCGATGCGGAGAAAGGGGAAACCTTGTGGTGCCCTGGTCCTCGGGAAGCGACTGCAACATCGGAGTGGGATGGCAAAAAGAAAACCCCCAGATTTCTCTAACTTACTTCCTGGAGTGATCACAGCAATATTTGTCCCAAAAGAGGACAGAGCCGGAGCAGCTGCTCGTGCCGGCGGCAGGGCACAGCCAGCCTGCGGATCTGGAGGTGGATTAACAGCCTGGTGCCATTCCCGAAGGGCAACTGCTTCCTCCGCACCAGTCAATAACCAGAGACTTTGCTGGGCAAGAAAGTGGTAAATGAAGAGAGCTGTGCCACCTTTTCACAGTCAGCCATGGCTCCTTTTATTTGAAGCTGTTGATTGCCTCTTGGTGCTTTGGCCTCTCTTTATGGAGAGTGAATTATTATAAGTAAATGCTTTCATCAGGAAGGATTTGAGAGTTAAAGGGAGCTAAGTCCCACGTCCTGTTTGCTGATGGATAGATAGGTTTTTTTTTTTTGTTAGGAATTCATCCCTAGGGAGCATCGCTGACATCTTGTGATCCAGCACGGCACAGGCAGTCATTTGGTTCCTGTGGTAAAACGGTCTTTACAAGAAGAATGGCTGAAAGATTAAGTTAACAGGGAAAAGAAGTCTGATATATTTCAGATCCTTGCATCAGGTAGTGGTTTTGTTTTTAGAGTTATGCCCAGTTGATCTTTGAAATAATGATAGTATTGCAACTTCCTGACCCTGCAGCAAAATGGGGGGGGAACTTTTTGTCCCTTTGGAGTCTCTCGGGGACTTCAGCGATGAGATCTTACTGACATCACAGATTATCAGAAAAATGGTAATGTTCAACCATCTGCCCTCGGATGTAGCTGTAAGATGCTGGGTGGGACGAAGAAGGAAGACCACCAGTCTTCAGTCCCACATCTGGGCGTTACTGCCGTGCTCCTGGGAAACCTGTGTGCCATCATCGTCCAGAGGATGGACCAAGTGAACAGCAAATCCCAGGGTGTTAACTGGCCACCAGAGCTGTGGCTTTGGCTCCTGGCTTTAGAGTTCTCCCACACCGCATCGGGCTTCTGAATCTGCTGGAGAAAAGAGTTTGGAGGCGAGAGCTTCACGCTCCGGAAGAACGGGGTGTGTTAAAGCACTCCCTGCTGTGGATGCTTATCCTCTTTCTGCAAGTACCAATTCTGAGATGTGTTAGGGGTGAAGGAATTTAAAATGAATACCTTTTCTTCCCCCTGCTGCTAGTAATTTTTTGAAACTTCAAATATATAGAGAAAAATACCGTAGGGAACAGTCTTACAATTCTTCCCAATAACCAAATCCCTCTTCTGCTTTTTCCCTGGTTATGATGCAGTATGTAGTTCATGCCACAGGCAACATTGCTTTGTTCACCAGATGAAGATTGCAATGAATTACTGGAAGATGCTTAAGCTATACAGCACTTGGGAGCACTAGGGTGATGCTGAACACGTTTGAGTTGAGGTTTTTCTTTTGGCCTAAGGGTGAGGACTCCAGTGTTGGATATACACTGGTGCTTCTGAGGTGCTGACTGGGGAAAAAAGCATCCCAGGCCGGTTTCTGCTATCAATTATTTGTAAGAAATTTGTTTCCAAGTATTCTAGGACTTATCTTAAACTAGGGGAGAGTCTGCAGTTTTTAAATGTCCAAAGATTGTGAGTGCTGATCTTCCCAAAAAAGGTCTTTTGAGCTGTTTCTCTTCTCTCTGGGGTTAGCGGGTGCTGCTACTCCTGTTACAGCCTCCCGTGTTGTCCACTGCTGATGATATAATCCAGGATGGCTCGTGTGGTCTTTGCTCTGCCTTGGGTCAGGCCTAGCAAATGGATTATCAGGTAATTAAGCCAGTCTGCTAAATTGGTCATTTAAAAACCGGGGCATCTGGCCCTGAGCAAGATGCTTGAAGGTATTTTTTGCAGATAGGAAGATCTTCAAGCAAACCAGTTTTTGCAGTGTAAGCCTGTCCTGGATGTGTTCCCAGAGAATGTGGAGTGACTCTCTTCCACTGGTTTCAAAGTCCCACTTGATGCTCCTCTGTGTCTTTGACCACTTACACAACAATTTATTTCTTTTTTTGCTGGCCTTCTCTGACACCATTAGCCACATTGCCAGCAGTTTTTGCTATTGTTCCCCTAGGTAGGGAGCAGCCCACTTTGCCTGTCCCTTCAGTCATCTGTTGTAATCACAGAATCGTTTTGGTTGGAAGAGACCTTTAAGATCATCAAGTCCAACCATCAACCTAGCACTACCAAGTTACCACTAAACCATGTCCCTCAGCACCACATCTAGACATCATTTAAATACCCCCAGGGATGGAGACTCAACCATTTCACTGGGTGGCCTGTTCCAATGCTTGATGACTTTTTTTCCTAATGTGAAGATTTTTTTCCTAATATCCAATCTAAACCTCCCCTGACGCAACTTGAGGATTTTTTTCTCTTATCCTATCACTTGACTTGTGAGAAGACACTGATCCCCACGTCACTACAACCTCCTTTCAGGTACTTACCACTGAAGGTCTCTCCTTTTCTCCAGGCTGAACACCCCCAGCTCCCACAGCTGCTCCTCACAGGACTTGTTCTCCAGACCCCTCACCAGCTTTGTTGCCCTTCTCTGGACCCGCTCCAGCACCGCAATGTCTTTCTTGTAGTGAAGGGCCCAAAACTGGACACAGCACTCAATGTTGGGCCTCACCGGTGCCCAGTACAGTGGGATGATCACTTCCCTACTCCTGCTGGCCACACGACTTCTGACACAAGCCAGGGTGCTGTTGGCCTTATTGGCCTCCTGGGCACACTGCTGGCTTGTATTCAGCCGGCTCCTAGATGCTCTCTGAGGTGTGACCCCAGTGGTCTAGCTCAGAGGCATTCTCAAGCTCATGTGGATCTCGGTTGGCCAGGCAGCAGCAAACGCCAAGCCCTGTTTTGCCGGCGTTTAGCATCCCATCCTTCTGCTGCCTCGTCTGCTGCTCTGCTGTCAGGGACTGCCGCGGGTCTGCACTGTGACCGGTGCTGGCCAAAGCTTTCCTGCTTCCCTTCGGAAGATGCTGCCTCATTAAAATGAAAATATTTTGTCAGAATTTGTCTCTGAAATACTCAACTGGCAAAATCCTGATGTGCTTCAAAATCGAGATGAAGCATTTGGCTTCAGCAGTGTTTCTTGTGGTGCCTTTCTTGCTTCCTTTGCGCTTTTCTATGTAATGATTCTGTTTTGATGTGATGCAGGAGCTTTCAGTAAGTGCGTTTATGTCAGTGCTTCAGAATGGATCTCCATCCTCCCAGCCCTGGATCTCTGCTCTGGGAGACATTGACCTGTGTTTTCCCAATTCAGGACACAAATAAACAGCAGTCTCGGGCTGCCACCTGCTTTAGTTTAATTTTGGTTCTGTATGTAGCAGAGAATACGCTGACAGCTGCATTTCGATATACCTCTGTCCCTCTTTGGTATGGAATTGAATGATTTATCTCTTCTCTGAATTTATTTTCAGGGTGAGGTCAACATGATGCCCCCAAAATACACTGCCCCCCCCCTCCATTTCTCTGCTTTAAAAGTTAACCTTCAGCAGCCAGCAGCGACCCGGCAGAGAAGCCGTGGAGCAAGGAGCGGTCGTTAGATGAAGGTGGGAGGCAGGGGTTTGAGGCAGGGAGCGCATCAGAAATGAGCATTTCCCAACAGAGGACTGTCAGCTGGGCCAGTGTTCTGCAGTTTCCGCGATGCTGCTGAAATGCAGTCTCAGCTGTAAGGAGGACTAAAATGCAATTCGCTCGTAAAAGGAGTAGAAACATTAATTGTGTATTGGATTCTGTAATAACTTTAAGCAGAACACACTGTGGCTTTATGGAAGGCTTAGCAATAACTTTGCTTTTTCAATTACTGCTTCTGAAAATTATATCTCATTCTATTGATATAACTATTACAGTTGCTCTTGATAATATTGTAAATATGTGCAGATATACAGACTTTGGAAAAGTTACTCTGATCTGCGTTTATTTCCATGTGTGATCTAAGACCGGCAAACCTAACAGGATTATTTTTTAATACACATTTTCATAAAATGGTTATCCCTTGTCAAATTGAAAAGCTATTTGCTATGCTAAGTAGGCTAATTTTATGATAAGTTTTTAATCTTGCCACCTTTTCATTATTTAGCTATGATACTGCATCTCCCACTACTAAATCCCCAGGATTGTATATGAAATAGTAGGATGGCTGGCTTGCATTTAAATTAATTAAAACAAAAATGTTTCAAATAAAATGTTCAATATTGCTGTGTAGATATTCAAGAAGCAGATGCGATTTCACCACTTATATCCCCAAATAACACACGCAAAACCAGATTGAGGCACATTTAAATATGCATATACACTCAAGCGTAGCTCTTCAGGCTCCCCAGGGGAGAAGTGAATTTTGTGCGGTTTAGGGAAAATTGTTCACGATGGAGTAATTTTGCCTGAAGGAGCCATTTAGGAACAGCCTTTCCAAAAACGATCGTCAGGCAACTGGTGGCGGTGGTTGGGTGGAGGTGAGCTGAGAGGGTGCTGCTGTGCCCCTTGGGGTGGCACATCTGGTCCTGGGGGAGGTCTCCAGGCAGACGGATGAGGTGGGTGCTCCATCCCTTCCTCCTGCCGGTATGCACGTAGCTTCTCTCCTAGCTCAAACCTTGTTTCCCTTCCAGTTTGGCCCCTGCCACTGCAGTTCATCTAAAAGCTTGTCGTGGAGGAATTTGTGCTGGGTCGTGCGTTACCTTATTGCAAGCACTGCGTCTGGCTGTCACCAGGGGGGCTCCTCGGTAAAGAAAGAGCAGCCGCTCCAGCGGTTGAGGTGACAGTGCCAAGCACCGGCTCCTGGTGAAGTGCCAGGTGACTGCCACCCCTGGGGGAAAGCTGGGCTGCTGGGGCTTTCCCTCCCTATGGGAATATACGCACGGTCCGTATTCATTTGCTTACTGAGTGCAGGGCGGGAGGTTACATGTGGAAATCCTGCTCTGCACAAGAATTTGTGGCAGATTTTCTCCTTCGATGTGGTACGGGCTGCCGGGTTTTTTGGGGGGAGCTGCCTGTTCTGCAGCATGGGTGCTCCTCATGTAACCTCCCAGACATGGGATGACCTAGAAATGCATGAAGTGTGCTTAATTCACCGGGAAACACGACAGCTGAGGATGGGAATGGTTCTCTAGTAGATGTGCCATGTGTTTTAGGGAATGCCAGGGCTCTCTTAGTGCTCTCTTGCACCCACTGCTCTGTGTCCCCTTTCTGGACGGTGCTGAGCTCTTTTTTGGGATGCTGGGGCCGTAGCAAACAAGCAGCACCACTGCTGTAGAGAAGGACTTCTGACAATGCAACTACAAACACCCTCAGCAGGGAGAGATCCTAATGTCTGTGAATCTTGACTTCTTCCCTCACAAATGGGGGTCGTGTCTCTCCTACCAGCCTTCAGCAGATAAAAACAGTCCAAGCAGAAAGGTGGATTTAATGAGGAGGATGGGAGGGTGTGATGAGAAGAGAGCAGAGAGGGGCAAATGCTCTAATTGGGGTTGGTTCTCAGCTCAGGGCAGTGTCAGTCTAGGAATAACTTATATCAGGTGCAATCACACAGTGAATTGAGGATGAAGTGTTGAAGGTGGGCTTAGAGTTGGTGTGAACATTGGTGCACGCCCTCCCTCTGCTGCTGGACAAAGCTCCAGGTGATATTTAACTCAGGTGGAAGGCAGTTCTCATTTCCAGTGGCTTCACCCGAAGGCTGCATCTGACTTGCTGAGAAAACCATGTATTGCTGTGCCGGTAGTTCATTTAAAATGGACTGTGCTATAAACTGAGATGTCACATCTTCTGAACAAGCCACAGACACCTGGCTGGGAAAACTCGGAAAGTGTTTCCCACGGCTTGGGTGAGCCCTTTAGGCCATTTTATTTGGGGTCAGCTGTGCCCTGCTCATCACATATTAAAAGCATAAAAGGTTTATCTTGCATCCTACACGTGCTAACCGGCAAAATCCAACTAAAAATGCCATGGAAACAGGTTGAAGCAATTCAGTCTGCAGTGCTGCAGGTGCTGCGCCTACAGCCGCCCTAGGTAATCGCTGTGCTTTGTTGACAAAGCATGGGGTGGCGAGTCTCATTCTAAATATTTGCCAGAAATTTTGCTCGGGAATGGTGAATATTATGACAGAGGATAGCTAAAAATAGAGTTCTTACTGGTAATTTTTCGGTCTTTGGTTTCACAGTGTGAGATGTGATTTTTCAGAAGATCTGTACATCTGTGTTCCTCCCCCTGCTCCACACTTCAATCACAGCATCTTTGCAAATCAGGCCTTTTGTGCCTCCCAAAATCAAGTTCTTAAATAAAATAGAAGACAGAGTGATGGAAAAAAAAGACACTTTGAAGTCATACAAGTAAGGGGTACTATTCATCTTAGAGTTCACTGGAGGGAGATTGGAAAGGATGTCTCACCTTTGTGTAGGACTCGGGAAGTAGGTTTGCGGGCTTTTCAAGTTGTTTGTGCCAAAGAGAGACAAGAGACTCATCAAGAGGAACAAGTGGGCTACTGTGAACCACAAATGACTTGATGCTGCCCTTGCTGAAGTGAATGGCACAACTTGGTATTGTCTGTAATGAGGGTGAGAGCAGGCTGCGAGGCTGCTGTAAACCCTGCTCTAATTAACTAACCGCTGCCTTAATGTTTCCCAGGAGCTCAGGGTGATGCTCTGTTGTGTGCTGCGGGAGCTCGCTTGGTCCTGACTCTTTGCAAATCTTGTTCAAGACCTCCTGAGAGGTGAGTTAAAAACATTACTTTTTTTCCAAAAAAAAAAAAAAAGAAAAGAAAAGCCTTTTTTGCTTTAGGAGCCCTGAGAACCTTCTGGTAAGGAGACTGCTTCCCACTTTGTTCTGGAGGCTCTGCTGAGGCAGAGGCAAGGCTCAACGTCGTTTTGCTGTGGGTTGACCTGAGCCGATCTGTCCTCCTCTCCGTCTGTTTACCACGAACATCGTTACCCTCTGGGCTTGGGGATGAGGGCCCTGTTCTCATGGGGAAGGGTCAGGCTTTGAGCTGGGGAGCGGTGTAGCACCCTTACATTTTTCTACTGGGGGTGAAAACTTCAGTTCCTCAGAGCCAGGAGCCAAGCGAGTGGTGAGTGAATTTCAGGCAATTAAGGCTCCAGGGCACCTGCCTGGATGGGCGTGGGATGCAGGTTTGGGAGACGCAGGAGTGTGTACCAGCAGCTGGTCCCATGTGCTGGGCAGAAGATGTGTAGAGATGCTCCATCTTCAGACGCATGTCCCACCTGGGCAGGCATGTTACACGGGCTGCCCGGCACCCGTGGGGCTGTAGATCTTCCCCCCCATCTGCAGGACGCTCTTCCTGGACAGGTGGGGGAACAGGGACAGCAGCGGTCTGGGACATGGGATTCACTGTGCAGGATGGTATATAGTGTGTTTTGTGGGATGATTTCTAACCTTAGCACTGCCTCTGGGAGCTCCTTTGCTCATGAGGTCTGGGCCTCTAGATATATGCTTTAAGAGAGTACTAACTTGCAGGAAAATTGGAGCCTATGTGCCAAATGAACAAGACTCTGAACTCCTGACCCCAAAAGAGTGGCCCCAGAGGGTATGGACTTCTGATTCACACTTGATGATCCACCCAATCATGTAGGATACCCTTGCTGGAAGCACGTATGGGTGGGCTGTTAATTTGCCTCTTCCACATGAGGGAGGGAGGGAGGGATGGTTGGTTGGATGGATGGATGTTTTATCACTGCCCTTCGGCGAGTGGAGATTGTAATAAAAGCCACCATCCCTAAGCAGAACACCATATTTCTCTCTGCATGTCACTATTTTATTTTGATGTTGTTTCAGTAACTGTGAAATGCCGGGTACTTTTTCAAAATAATGGTTTCTTTAATTATTATTCCTTAAGGATCAAAGAAGGTTTTGTTTTGCCTAGTTACGGCAACAGCTGGATGAGTCAGAGGAACAATTGCCAGTGCCATCAGAGGAACCTTGATATTTCTAACAGGAAGTCTATAATTAAACTGAATCACCATCATGTCATTTGTGTTACCCAGACCCATGTGTCCGAAAGATATTATTAGCCTCATCTTGCAATGCAGAGCTGTGGCTCCCCCCGCAGAGCTGAAAGTTATGAATGCTTGGTTTTTTTGTTTGCTTTTCTTGTGGTGCTGATGCCTTGGAACAGGACTTGTGTGGAGGCAGCGGGTCAGCGCTGAAGCATGATGGCGTGTGTCCTTTGCTGGGCTTTCAGTGTGGGTACAGCCTCTCTGCGTGATGCTTTGAGTACAGAGTCCTGAAAGGGTGGATTGGTTTTATTTCTTGGAAGCCCATAAATCCCCACACCAGCCCTCCAGTATCTTCTAGACCTTTTCTCAAAACCAGGCACTTGCTACATCTTCATTTTTCAAGAGGCTTCCTGTACTCTCTGTAAGAAGAGTCATTTTCCACAAGGCAGCCACATTTCCTTGGTGTTGATCTTAATCGGAACAAGTATATGACAAATAGCGTTGCCCTTAAAACTGAATGAATAATTTCCCCAAACAGTTGTTAATTATCACACAAAACCACTGCCCTCAGTCTTCATTGACACAGTACAGAAGATGCTTATTTTTAAATACCAGACTGTCAAAGGGGTATTTATTCATCTTGGGCAGAGAGCTGCTGGCATGGAGCAGGCACATGGCAGAATGAAAAACAAGTGGTGCATATCATAGAGTCATAGGGTTGGAAGGGACCTCTGGAGATCA
>VXBO01001312.1:0-74069 GCA_013400135.1 Rhinoptilus africanus | reverse complement strand
TGAGTTGTCAGTTGTCCTGGGATTAGTTTCATCTAAGTTTCCATGCCAATGGCAGAGAAATTTGTACCTGGGCTGGTAACCCTGGGCTCCCGTTAAAGCTGATGAAGGGGAAGGGGCAACTGCCCAGTGCCAGACACCAGCTTCCAAGGGGATGGAAGGAGCCTGGCAAACGCTTCTTTCCACAGATGGCACAGGAGATCTTGGTGATTAACTCTTTTTTTGGCATTTACATCTGGTCAGATGTACTCCAGCTTTACAGAGCTGGAATCCCGCCATCTCCCTAATGGATCTGAAGCTTGTGGGCTCTGTAAATGGGATTCTTGGTGCTGCCTGGCTGTGGTCCCTCACGTCACGCTGGGGTCCAACCTGTCCTCCTCCGGTTCCCTCTTTTGATTAACTCTCAACCTTTTCCAGACCTTTGCTGAGCGGGCACTCTGTTTGCTGCTTATTCCTTGGGGTTAAGCGATTGCTAAAGTGCGGTGAACCCAAGGAGGGTGGCTTACACCAATGCTGTGCGTGGCGGGCAGGCACAGTGCCAGCCCCTGCAGCCAAATCCAGCCCTGCCCATCTCTCAGAGCTGCTCTCCGTAGACTGGCAGGCTATCCTTGAGTTTTGAAAGGCTGGAAGCTGCCACAGCCTGGCTTCAGCAAAAGTAAATAGAGAGGCAGAGAGAAGGCATTTGTGCAACCGCCATTTGGATAGGAACGAGAGTATCGTAATATCTACTGAAACCCACAGTCATATACGGGCTCCTCGCATTGCTTCACCCGTCAAGTTCATGAGCGCCTGTCTCCTGAATTTGCCTCTTTTGTTGCTGATCTTGTCTGTTATGTTTTTTGGTTTGTGTTTTTTATTTCCTCCTGTTTTCCTCCTGTCTCTTCCCTGCACTTGCTACTGCCCGCCTTTCCCCGATGTTCTGCTTGACGTCGTGTCAAGGCAGCTGAAATGAAGAGTGCAAGCGGTGTGGTGTTCATCTCGATTTATTTTATTTTTTTTTCCATTTGATGCTTGTGTCTGCAAAATGTGGCTGAAAGAGGAGAAGAAAAGAGGTGTTGGAGCATCTCTGCCCAGTTGTGCGCAGGCAGTCCTGAGCTCACACGGAGTGAACCCTCAAGCCACGTCTGCATTCACGCAGGCTGGTACCCAGGCTGGGCAGGAGCTCCTTTGGGCACAGAGACCACCTATAGGAACTATACTTCTTGTAACAAAACCTTTCTCCTGCAAGAGCGCATGAGAGAGGCAGACCAAAATTTAGGTCATGCCTAATCTGTATCAAAGATTAACTTGTTGAATGGCTCTTCATAAGCAGGTCATGGATGTGAGGAGCATGCAGTAAAATCAGATGAAAATAGTAGGTATTATGGACGGACATTTACATGCTATCTTATGTATTTACTAACATGCATAAACATTTACGTATTTTGCGATCATTATTAACCTTTTATGTGAAGACTCTGAACAGAATCTTCATATAAACATTCCTGTGGTCTAACAGTTGCCTGCTGCTTGCAGAAAAATGTGGTTTTTGTGCTTTCCTGCACTACCAGTGTCGTACTGTCTATCATTCTCTGCTTTTGCCAGTTTTTCATTCTTCACTCACTTTTATGACAAAACCTGGAACGGAGAATTCCCTCTGTTCCTTGGCTGATAATGTATTTAACAGGTCCTTGGAGGAAAGAAACTCTGAAACTGGTGGTATTTTTTTTTTCCTTCCACTGATAGGACCAGAGATGAGGAAGAAGTCTGTCCCTCTGATCCAATCTGCTGCTCAGGGACACATCTTCTTCCAAAATTGGGCTTCCTTGCTGCTGCACCTCACTCCAGAGTTAGACCTAAGACAACTGGGGACCACTCATTAGCCAGCTCCATGTTTGCAGGGATGCCCAGGCTTGCCCCGGGGACGTGGAACAGCATCTTCCAAGGAGTGTTGTGGGTGGAGCCTGGATTGCTCTGGAAACGTTGTTCTGGGCAGTCTGATGCAAGGAGGGAGCAGCAATTTGCCGGCAATGTTGAGGATCTAAAATGTAAGGTGCAGCAAATTTATTATCAGGCTCTTCCTTGCAACAAGGTCTTGCAGGGTGAAGAGATGAAGCAGATGATTAGGTCTGTGAAGAAACAGAACGGTGATGCACAGCCTTCCCCAGGGTGCGAGTTAGAAAACCAGTCAAGCACATCTTTTCCGTCTTGCAAAATTAACATGCTTCCCTCATACATTAAAGGACCAAGCTGGCCCGTCTCTGCTCTGCTGTAGCTGCTTGGCAACACCAGAATGCCCTGGCATAGGGGAAAGCCCCCTCCCGCTTAGTTGGGTCTGCTGAAGAGGCTGTTTGCAATTGGCAAAAGGGGCTGGAAATGACTCCCCCCCCCACATTTTACCCTCTCTGCTACAAAGCAGCCAGAGGCTGGCCCTCAGCCTGAGCCTAAAAGCCCAGGGCACCCATCCTTCCTACCAGCCAGATTTCCTCCAGGCGTGCCAGGCTGGTTGCAAGAGCAGTGAGCAGCTGGTACCTGGCTCTGCTGGTCCCCAGAAGAGGTGTCCCCCTCTTACTCCCCCTGCCAGCTATCATCATGGGGTGCAGGTGACGTGCTCCCCAGGGATTTTGTCCTCTGCCTGTCAGACTTGTTCCCTCTCAGGTTCAATAACTGGGTGTTTGCTGGGCCAGGGAAGAGCCTCCAAATGTTCATCCATACTTTAGTGCGAGGGTGGCCGGCTCGCAGCTTGTGGGGGATTTGAGCGTGTGGGGAGAGTAGGGGCCGCTGATGCTGGAGCCAAATCCCTTGAAGGCAGCCTGGCTTTACTCAGTGGCTTCCGTGTGCCCGTGTGCCCTCTCCTCCCTGCTCTTTGGCTTTCTAAGGCATACGATGTGTATTTTGTGGCTTGGCTACCTGTAAGCAGAGGGTTTTTAGGGTGAGAGAAGCCAGCTGCCCCTGGTGAGTTAAGAGCCTGGTGGGGGTCACCCATTCCCACCTGAGAAATGGGTGACCATAGCAGGGAAGTGACCAAGTCAACCCAGCCCTGAGGGACCCCAGAGCCTGGGGTTAATTTAAGCAACCAAATTCAGATTCCAGCTCAAGTCCCCAAGGCAGCTGAAGGAATTAGAACAGACTCTCCCGTGCTCCTGATAAACCTTCCAGCTACTGCTGTACAAGACATTCTTCTTCCCTCACACCTGGCTGGGAAAGGTGGGAATATTTAAGGTATGTGTCCTCTCACCCGGTGCCTGTCTTACTTAGAGCTTTCCATGTGCATTCAGTCAGTGCTTCGTTACACCACTATTATCTTTGGAAAACGGTGCTCCGGTAGGACATACAATGTATTTTACATTACAGCAATTCTTCCCGGTTCTCTCTTGTAGCTGAGTCTCGCTGCTCCTCCTGCCTCCTCCTCCTCACCCCAGCAGGTGACTCCCTTGCAAAGCCCATCTGATGCCGCAGCGGGAGAGAAAACAAAAGCTGAATGAATTACAGGACCGCGCCAGTTCTGCTGTGGTTATTGAAATCAACAGAAGCACCTGGAATTAGGTGGAGTAATGGATAAAACCAAACAGAATCGAAGAATTACTTAAAATACTGAGTTGTTCCGGAGTGCTTTAGTAATGAGATTAACAGTGAAATTAATTAAAAGAAGTGAAAGGCAAGTCTGGAAGACAAATATCTCATGATTTTCCTCTGTATTTTACTGAGTTTGCCTTTGAAACTTGCATGGGAAAGAGCTATGGTGAATGAAATATGCAGAATACAAACAAACACAGGTTGTGTTTTATTCAGTTTAAGGAGAGGCGAGATTTAAATTACATGATCTTGGATTCTGGTTCTGAACCTGGGAGCTGCAGGTTCCAAGGATGGTGTAATTTAATGCTAAATCATCATTTAATGGTATTTAAGTGCTTGCAGTCCGGAGGTGGTATTTTTTAATTCTGTTGCATGGGTAATTTAATTCAGATTATCAAAGTCATCTTCATTAAGATAAGGTCAAATCCCAAGGTGGGGAAACCTTAATATTTTGGTCATTATGAAAGAATAGATAGAAGATAGAGAAAAAAAATCTGTTTTTGAATGTGTAAGGTTTAGCAGTTATTTCAAGTGTGAGTTGTCTGATAAAGCCTTAAGAGTAAGAAATGTTTTCTGTTTAAGTGTATAAATATGATGATTATGCTGAAGTATGGTTTCTAGCAATGCAATTCCAATTTTAGCAGCTACCTCTCAATGATTGCTTTTGATTCCAGTAGGTAGATTGTTGGGCATTTTCCCTTCACTCGCCCACTTCCCTGTGTAATGCTGCAGGGCTTGTTAAATTCATCGAGGCTTTGTCATGATCCAGGGGGTTCCTCGGGTTGCACTTGATCAAGGATCACAGTAGCATGGTTCATGTCCACACATCGCTCTTCAGTTTATACTTACCTCTTCACATGAAAGTGGTGTGCCAGAGGAAGCGATCGCCTTCCAGCTGAAACTGGTGGCCAAGCTCTTGCTAGCCTATTCAGACGGGTGAGTTTTCATGCGTAATGGTGTGGTGCAGCTAGGATGTCTCTTTTGGTTCCTAGCCCAGTTGCATCCATTTATGACTTTGCTGATGGAGAAGTGCCTACATTATCCACCTTAAGTGATGCTTTGACTCATGCCCCTGAATCTGAAACACTGTATGCCAGCCCTTCTCCTCCTGTATTCCTCCCAACAGGCAAGGGTAGTGTTAATCTTTCACTCCTCTCGTTTTTGAGACTGTGCTGTTCTTACGAGTGAAGTTTCCACCTGTGGTTTTGGTGGCTTCTATTACTCTTTCTCACCGTCTTCCTTATGCCCAGTGTACCAGCGAGTGGCTGTGTTTCTTCTGGAGAGTCTGCATTGTGCTTAGGACTCATCTGCTTGCGGGGTGGGGGCAGATTTACTTTTGTGGTACCAACTCTATATGAAGTTGCAGGGCACGGCTATGTCCCAAACAGCCAGTTATCATTTCAGAGCTTTAGTTTTGTGTGACCTAGGCTGCTTTCAGAGTTCCCACCACCAGTGCTGAGTGTGCACCGCAACAGTCCTCTGAGCTGCCGCTGGGATGTGCACGCCGTGGGGCTGTGATCCCCAGTAGCCTGCTTGAGTACCTGGAAAGCGAGTTTCTAAAGATGCCATGACCTTTTTCCTGGCCTTTTTCATGGTTGATGATGACTGAATTTAAAAGTCTTACCAGATGTGGGGATACCATGTGTCTCTCCTTCTTGCAGCTCTGGTCAGGGGACATAGCAGGTGGTGGGATATTTGCCTGTAAGTGGTGTAACTGAGGTGCTGTGGTTTCTGCAGCAGCAGGAGATATGGGCAAAGCATCCTCCTCTTCAGACCCACCGGGCTTTGCGTGCTGAGAGTGAGGTCCTTCCACACAATTTCTCTGAGAGGTTTTTCGCTCACACACTGTGTGCTGGTGCCATCCTCACCTCCCCATCACTCTGGGACCTGACGTGTTGGATGTGGCTTTGACCAGCAGTGAGTGGCGGATGTGGCTGAGGAGGGGGATGCAGGATAATGCTGCTGATGGGAGATGCTGGGTCCATACCAGCCACAGCCCTTCACGCAGACAAGGTCTCGGACATGGCTGGACTGGTGAGTGCATAATTCTCCTCTTCCAGGCTTTGTGAACTTCGTTTTCTTTCTTTCAAGAGAAACTCAGATCCTGATTACGTATGCTGGAATTCAGACAGGTGCACTCACAGTTGTCACTGCTGGCTGCAGGGAAGAAACCATATCCTTATTAAATAAAAAGAGGGTGGAAAAAAAGAATGAAAAGAACACATAGACGACTCTGCTAGTTTGGATTAAAACCCAGACAAAGGACTTCTGCTCTTTGTCTGAACAACTTGAATGACTTGGGGGGGGGGATGCAGGGGAAGAAAAAGTTACTCTAATGGCATTCTGAAATGTCACTCCCGGCTGTTAAAATACCACATTGCACTAAGGCTTGTAAATCACACGTCATTTCCTAATTAAAAAATGACGAGCGTAATTGGGTCTTTCACTGCTGTGGCAGAGCCTTGCACAGAGAGGCGTGCGCCCAGGGTTTCAGCCAGCAGGGTGTCACCCACCACCTCTACCTCCTGCTTTCCTCTTTGGAGCTAGACTCATCAAGGAAAGCAGTTAAGCATGCAACCAATTTTCATTAGCTGGCAAGGGGATGTCGAGTGAGTGATTGTAAAGAAAAAGCCCAGTAAAGCATATTTTCCCTGTGCTAAACCATAATTTTGAACTGAAGTCCAGGCATAAGCTACCGCTACAGTAGGGTGCTGAAGAAAGTGGTGGGCTTTCTGGGTCTTGCTCTCTGCGGAGACATTGCACCTGTATCATTTGCTTTAGCGTAGCCCTGGGTTTCATGGCACCAGTTATAAAATGTCTTTCTGGTTATATCTGTCCTGGAAATTTTTAGAATTGTATTTTCTGCTTTGGTGCAACTCTCCTCAGCAGGAAAGAAATTGTGTTGTGCAGATAGCATATGCAGAAGAGTGCTTACAAATTTTACGGGCAGAGGTTAGGCATTTTTAGTTTAGGCTCACAGTAGGCATTTCGGATAAAATAGCAGTGACTGTTTTACAAGCTCGGGTTGCATTTTTTTTGTCTCCTTCGCTACTTAAAGTAATGAATGTTGCTTTAGTTACCTTCCTCTTGTTTACCCTAAGTCTCCTTCTGATTTAAACCTTTTGGTTTTGTTGTCAGAGAAGACAACTAGTCTTTTCTGCTTGGTGGCTACTTTTTACATCTTTAAAGGGAATTACCAAGTCTCTCCTCAGCATTCTGCCCCCGCTTATCTGCCTAACCACCAGCTAATCCAGCCTTTCAACTAAGGCCATATATTTCATGGTCACTGATCATGCCTGCTGGTCTCCTGGGGTGTCTCGTCTGTTGGTATGCATCTGAAACACAGGCCCAAGGCTACACTTGGTTTTCCTGATGAGATCTTGAAGATGTTGATTCTCAGGTGATCTGTACCTCCAGACCTCCCTGGTGTTGTAGGATGTGTGTTCATTCTGCATGGCGTGGATGGACACAACGCTCGCGGAGCACTGCTGACTTGTGATTCGTGGTGATGCCCCGATCCTTTTCTATTAACTTGTTGTTTTACTATCTCATTCTCATCCTGTATTTTTCCACTGTCCTTTTGAATTGCATCCAATTTGTTTTCAGCTTGACTTTAGTCTTTTCTTCTTGCTTTGCTTTCTTCTCATCTAAAAATATAAGCTATATAGCCTGAAAATACATGGTTATACTTTATGTAAGGAAAGAATAACACTTTGTGTGTCACTCTTACCTTTCAACAAATCTAGGTAACTGCCTGTCTTCTCTGAGGCTGCCTGAAATTGCTGTTAACCACATGGAATATTCCGTCAGAATGGTGCCAATTTCCTTCTGCAGCCTCTCAGAATAGCTGCGTTATAATACTGGGTAATTAAGTTGCACTTCTATTGCCCTTTTAGCCAAGGGTACCATAACCTTGTTTTAAACTAAAAATTCACAAGGAAAGCTTATACCTGTGTCCCGGCCTGGCAGGATCCCAGGCGAGGTGCTACTGTGATGCACTGATACTGGGACCAGCACTGTCCCATGGGGGATGTGCCATAAATACTGCTCTGGTGAGGGAGATAAGTAAGGGGATGCTCAGCATAGACGGAGCAACCTTGGGCTGTGCATCACGCCAGAGGGAGAAGTGTTGGCTCTGCAGCCTCCTGAGTCTGTGCTTGAATTCCTGTGGTAATAAATACCTCTTTTGCTATGGAGCTGAGCTCAGCATCGGAGGTGTCTTCCCAGTGGCGCAGTGGTTTATAGCACATGCCGTGCTTCCCTGCTTTTCTCCCTTAGTAGATGCTTTCTTTTTTTTTTCCAAACAATTTATGGTACTGATGCAATGATTTGGACTACCACAGCCAATACTAAGCTGTTTGCCACATAAACATATGGGGGCAGAGAAAGGTATGGACCAGCAGGCTGCACGGCCCGTATGCCAGTGTCCACCCTGTGCAGGGGCTTGCCAAGGGGCTGCAGTGCCACTGCCAGCAAGGTAAGGGGGTAGCAGACAAGCTGCTGGGGGGGGTGGTGAAGATGAAACCATGCTGGCTGGGGCCTCATTGTCCCAGGGAGGGCACTAGGGCTGTTACGGATGTCTCTTGCAGGAGAGGACAGCAGAAGCAAAGGAAGAGATGGGCACTGAGCACTGTAAGGAGCTGGATGTCCTTGGTGGCTCCTTCTTTGGTGTCTCTGGGCATTTCGCACGGGGGACCAAATCCTGGTGTCTCCTGCATCATCACTGGAGCGAGTCAGGCAGCCCTCTGAGCAGCAGCCCAGCCTGCAGAGACAGCCCACGTTTGCTTTTGAGGCCAGTGTGCTTAGCACAGCCTTGGGGAGGGGGAGAGACACAGCAGATGGAGAGGTGGCAGCTCCCATGCTCCCGCCCCGATCGTTTCAGGGTCCTGGAAACACCGCTTAACTCCTGCCTCAGTTTCTCCAGCACATGCATTTCCCAGAGGTGTGGAGAGACTCAACTGTTATGAAGAGTAAAACCCGTACAGAAACGTTAGCGATGTGTCTGTTCAGCAGAGTGTGGGATCTGGCAGGAGGCACAGAAATGGCAGTTTTAATTATAAATGAATTTATAATGCAATTTGCACTTAATACGTCTGGCACAATATTTTTCCGTGGGAACTTCCAGGGTGCTGGATTGAACAAATTGAGTGCAGCTTTCACTAAGTTGTACTAAGTTGCTCTAAACAATTGCATTTGTAATTCAGCAAATTCCTGACCTTTGCTCGGTGAATAAATTTGGACAGGAAGATGAACATACAGAAGAAGATGCTTTTTCTTTGACATTTAGATACCATTAATGAGCGTGAGTAAAAGAACAAAATTTTAACAAACACAGGTTATTTCAATAATTGGAACAGTAACGATTCAGATTTAATTGTATATTTCCCAGTTAATCATTCATGCAAAGCTTTCTAAAGAAAGCTGCAGAGCCAGGCACCAAATTAAAAGTAGTGGGTTGACTTTTTGTAAGGGACTGCCTGGGAATAACAGGAGAGGAGGATTTTATAGTCAGCCCATAATTTCAGGTTTCTGGACTCCCCACTGAGTCATTGAATTCCAGGTAAGAAGATCGATAAAGGCTTGTTCCTTGCCTTTGAGTTCAAACCCAATTCTAGTTGCGGTTGCTAGCAATGGCTTTTTTGGGGGGTGGACGTGCTCTTGACTGCGTGCCTGGTCAAACAGCAGATCTTAGGATCATACATCATTTCAGAGGTCATTCAACTGGGGTCAGGCACTCTGCAGATTGTTTTATCAGCTATCGACCCACACAGAAGTTCTTTGTGTTTGCTGATTGTCTTTTCATTTTTTAGATGGATGGAAGGTGAAAAAGATGCCGTATGTTTTCATCTTGTCCCTTTGACCCCTCCCCAAAAGTTAAGCTGTAACAGAGGGTATCCCAAAAAGGTGTCTTATCCACATCATGTCTCTAGAGCTGGCATAATTCCAGCAGGATATGTTGATTTTTTTGTTGTTGAATCTACTGACAGTTTCAACAAGGAATGAGGTGTTTCTCATTGTCCTTGGTTGATTGACACAGGACTAATTTATTTTCTAATGCTGGGGAAAACTGTGCTTCTAGAAGACTCTGGTGTCTGAATAAATGAAAGTATTTACTTTGTAGCCAGCTAGGCTATGTGGGATTCAAAGCCTGGGTGTTTTCGAGCCTTCCCAGGGGCAGGGATGAGGAGGACCGAGGCCTGGGCACTTGACCCAGGCTGGTCAACAGGATTATCAGGCTGGTCAACAGGATTATTTCATACCATGAACTTCACGTTCGACATAAATTAGAAAGTTGTCTGTGTAGATGGCTCTCTCTCTTGATGGTGATGGTCCAGGGAACTCCTTGCCCCGGTGCCAGATCCCTGAGCCCTTCCGCTCCTCCTGAAGCCGTAGTGCTCACAGTGTCCGACATTTGCTGTCCCTGCTGGGAGCGCACAGCTTCCTGGTGTAATGGGCTGAGTATAATCCTTGTATATTTTATATTAGTATCAGGATCGATACGGGTTCTTTAGTATTGTTGTTAATTATTTAGTCTTATCCTATTAAATCTGTTTATATTTCAACCTTCATGTTTCCTTGTTTTCCCCGATTCCCCTTCCCGGGTGGGGAAGGGGTCATCGGGTGATAGAATAATTGTCTAAACAGCAATAAATTGTTATGGATTTTCTCAAACCATAGCACTCATGTTGCTGAAAAAGCTGATAGGTTAATTATAAGAAGCAAATGAACAAAAAATGAGGAAGGAATCTCACCTGTTCATCACATTGGATAAAACAGTGAAGCAGGTGGAGAGAAACAAGTGCCTGAATATTGTTTATGCAGCAGTTTAGTCAGTAAATAACTCCGTTATCTGTAAACGATTGTGAGCAGCTGATGTTTATTTGGTTTTGTCAGGCAAGTCAGAAGCTCAGGGGAGGATAAACTTTCTCCTGTGGACGTGGAGCTGGGATCTGTGTGTCTGTCATCGCCTGTCCAGCCCCTCTGTGACTGGGAATTGTTCCTCAGTCCTTCCTTGCAGAAGATGAAAACAGTGATGATCTCTTAACTATTTGGAAGCTGCAAGACTCCATGAACATGAAAATCCTGTAGTTTTCTAAGGAAAGTAGCTATGCAGCATCAGTCCAAAGTGCAGTTATAACGTGTTAGTTGCAATGGTTGGAGAGTGCCTGTTTGGTCTGACTACTTCTCCTGCTCTGATTGTCTCTTGCAAGTGCCAAGGAAACTTTCCATTTGCTGACTAAAATGCAGGACTCCGAAGTGGCCAGCGTCGAGGCTGTCTTCTTGGTGGTGCCTCTGTTTCTTACTCTGTGTCCAGCTCTGGTCCCACTGGAAATCGCTGCCATCGCTTAGTGCCGGCTGTCAGACTGCGCTGAATGCATCACCCTCAGAGTACCAAATGCTTCTGACATGATGCAAATTTTTATAATGGCTTAAGTCTTAATTTGCTGGCTCCTGTGTACAGAGAAACCAAGCGCTCGGAGCAGCAAAACCTGGACCTGGAGGAGATTCTGGGAAGTTTTGAGCTATGGTGCTTCAGTTTGCTGCCTTCTACTTTCTGCTTCTCTGTAACCCATTGGTCCCTTCACAATAGTCACAAACTGGTTTGGGATTGTTTCAATAACTACTGATATTTTGAAGTTATCTGTCAATGCAGCACCAAGATTTACTGTAAATTTGTGCATCTGAGCCATCAGATCCTATGGATTTTGATAAAAGCCTCCAGTGATAGGTGGAAAGACTGATGTGAGAACTGTATATATTAAACCTCTGTGCTGAATAATCGTGCCCAGGTCAGGCCTGGACTTGTCAGGTCACTGCTTCTGGGATTGATCCCAGCCAGGGAACTGCATGTTGGAGCTCAGATGGGAAAAATGTAAAAGTCTTGTCCTGAACTCTGATGTTTCACGGACCAAAGTGTTCCTCTCTGGGTTAGGTCCACCCCCAGAATTTCCTGGGGCTTATAGGATGTTAAGTCACTTAGGAGTTTTGACAGGTCCTAGTGACTTGGAAGGAAATTATCCAACTATGATCAATCTAAAAATCAGGTTTAGTTTCAATATTTTCTGCAGACAGTGGGGAGACAGAACAAGGGACACACCTTCAGGTCCATCCACCTCTTTTAGACACCTGTGATAAATCCCTCTCTGGAAGAGCCTTCGATTATTAGATCCCCCCTCCCTTGTAAAGCAAGGAACTTTTGAGGAAAGAGCTGATGGTTTGAGGAGCAGAGGACCAGGGACATGCATAAGTCCATGGGGTTTTTTTATGACTTGTGTGGGGTACTTCTGAGGCCCTCCCTGGACATTTTGGTGCAGGTGGTTCATATCAGGAGCTTAGACACAATCACAGAAGCCAGATCCTGATCTGCAGAGTCTACAGCTGTGAGAGCTGCAAAAATTGACTGTTCAGTAACTTGTGTATTGTTAGAGGCAGGCAAACAAAGTGTCGAGTATGAAAGATTTCTTACAAGGGCAATGCTGAAGTTTTGTTGGCAAACTCGGAACCTTGTAATCATCTTGTGGATCAAGCCCCTTCAGGCTGATTTTATTTGGAAACTTCCCCCATTCCTGAACTGTACAGCTCTTTGGATGTTTCCCTGGCTGGAAGCAGCAATTGTCTTTCGATTGCTCAGTCAATAGGCAGCCAAAACATAGCTGGCCTGTGCTGGAGGCTAACAAGCACCGAGGCTGCTCTTGCAAGCTCTCTTAATTGAATTTTGCCTACAACACAACAATCAGTCATCTGGTAGGATTAGACCTGTAAATTGTCCCTGCGTCTTTTTGTGTACGTGTCACACGGATATGAAAGTGTGTGCACTGAAGTGATGCCCTTTGCAAAAGGACTCTGCAGTATGAGGGAAAGGCTCGTAGGTAAGGGGATGTCAGCTGAATAAATGAACTCCAGGGTTCTGTATCTTTCATGAAAAAGTCTGGCTGGGTGGAATAGGGAGGAAAGTAATGGTGAAACTTAATATTATTATCTAGATTCTGCATCAATTTTGTCCTTTGCGTGTGGTTTTTAGATAATCCTAAAGAAGAACTAGTTCTTGGTTAAAATCTAAAGAGTATTACGCATTAGATGTGAAGTGTAACGTCCATGAACACGCTTTCCTGAAGGCAGCTGGTAGGTCTCCTGCAGAATCAAGGGAGCTTGGAGCAGAAGCTGGATGCCTCCGCAGCCTGCAGGGATTTGCTGTACAACCAGTCCTGATTTGAAGATTTAATCTGGGCCGACACAAAATTATCCAAGAGATCTAAGCTTTGACTTCTCCCTTTCAAATACTTCAGTTTATTTCTTGTGAACGGTAGTGACTCTACTAATGCACAAAGCTGAACACCTAAAAGGCCTCCAGAACACGTCATCTGTTGAGTTTTAGGTTTCCTTAGGGGAGAGATTGTCTTTTTGTTGTCTCAGACAGTGCCTGTTGTGTTCTTGGCACACAATGGATAGTGGTTAGTATGAGAATGCAGACTGTGAGTTTCTGTCCATAGAGAGAATGACCTGATTTCAGTAAAGTTTTCAACTTTCAGGTTCCAGGGTTTGACTTCTTAAAAATTGTTTTCATCACTTATTCAACAAAACACCCTCTCTGGAAAATTCAGCACGTGCCAGGCTCTGTCAGAACCACCTACACAAACATTAGTAGGTTTTCCTAATATAGTATGAACTAGGTTGAAACATCTAAGGTTTTACTTAAAAGATGTTAATCTGGCATATTCAAAAATGAAGATTCGTGCTTCTCTAATTTTTAGCACATGGAGCTGCTGCCCAGGAGCTCACAGTAGGAAATGTAATTTCCTTGGTGTCTCTAGGTCACGCTGCCCAGTTTTTTTAATTGGTACCAAGCTGGGCTTCTAGAAGTATCCCAGTATCTGGTCTGAAAATCCCCACAAAAGCTCTTTCTTGTAATGCTGTTGTTTTTCATTAAATATTCTTACCCGAAGTAGCACTGATGAGAAAACCGATAGGGGAAAAGAGCTTCTTTGGTGTTGCTTGTAATTAAGCACAGCGACACGGATGGCACAGCTCTTGCAAAGTGCAATCCCACTGCTTTAATCCAGTCTGGCTTTAAATCTGTTTTAGTGTAAATGAACAGAAGCCAAAATAAACTGTGTTTAATTAACAGCTTCCAACACAACCGCTTTGATGTGTTGCATCTGAGACCCCTGTGGCCCTGAGCCTTGTTCTGGGGGGGGCTGATGTGCTTCCAGCTGTCATTGGGGTCCTTTTGCATCCCTGGTCTCCTCCCAGAAGTTCCCAGCTGTCCCAGACCTTCCTATCTCATTGGGTGGATGATTGTCCAGCAGCTTTGGGTGGTCAAAATGAAGTGGGTTGGGGGGAAAAAAACAAAACCCAAACCAAGACAGAAAAAAATGTATTTTTACTTTCTGAAGCTAATGTAGATCACTTGGCCAAACCAGGTTTAGGGACTGACTACATGAGCTCTTATGCCGGTGGATTGGAGGGAGTGGTCATCTTCAGAGGGGGTAAAGGACGGGGCTGGATGGAGGGTAATGTTCACCGGCGGCAGCTCTGGTGGGACCAGGAGGCTGGGCACGGTGCTGGGGACCTGGTGAGATGCTCTCGCTGGGGCAGCCATGGCAGTGGGCTGGATCTACCACCCAGGTCCCTTTGAGGGGTGCACCCACGGGCACTGCTGCTGCTGCAGGCCATGGCTGGGGGGGGATGAGGGCTGGGAACACCCCTGCGGCTCCAGCAGCTGCGCGCTGCTGCGGTTCTCCAGGTCCCCTGATCTGACATAGCTGGGTAGTTTGTGTCTGAAGAAGGTTTTGACCTTCCTTTGGACTGCTCTGCTTGCTGAGGAAGTAGAAGTAGTCTGGTGAACAGCTGGGAATTGTAATCTCTGCTGCCAGGGCCATTAGAGCCAGGAGAGGACAATTTTGAATTGCTGTAAAAGCCATTTGAGGCTCTGTCTGTTGAAAACCTCCCTGCTTCTCTCCTTTTTAATGTATTTTTTGCTTTCTAAGCTTTTCTTCCTCACTTCAACAACTTTCCTATGTCTTTCCTTGAGCAAAATGTCTCTTTTGTATATAGGCAGCTCTGCTTTGCTGGGGTTAGACAGACAAACAGGTGCCTCGCTGGGAGAGCATCACTACCTCAGGCAAGTGGTTTCCTGGTGAAGGAAAGTCTTGAGCTTATTCTGCTGTGATTATCAGACTCTTTATTCTACTTAAGGTATTCAGAGTATATGCAAATTTGAGCACCTCTCTTAATGAGACCCTCAGGTACTCATTGTGAGATTGCTTTCTGTTACTTTTGAGTGTCAGTGAGAATCCAGGAGCTGCTTTGTGATTTTTTGGGGGGTGGACTGCAGTCTTTTCTGCTCTTTAAGTAAATATAGACATGCCCTGTGTGTATCTGCTTTGGAAAGTCACTGTGATCTTTGCGTTCATTTCCCAGGAAGGATGGAAACTCGGGACAACCCAGGACGTTTCTGACAACAACGTTAATGACAGCATGGCAGCAGATCTGTTGGGGCATGGCGGTAGGTTTTATTTTCCTCATGAAAGGAAGAAGAGCATATGGGGTTATGTGAGCAGAGCAGCTATGTCATTACTGCCTTATCTAGAAGTGAGATTTAAAAACAGGATTTGGGTAATAAACACAGGCTTCATGGTAGTTATTAAAGCAAACACAGAGTAGCAGAGATAAGCCTGCTGCATTTATTCACGGATAAGAAGTTAATACAGAGGAACACAGAAATACTCTGTTAGAGGAAATCTGCTCCTCCTGAGAGCTCTGTTTAATTGCGGTTGCCTTGAGGGAGCTGGACTCCATTTGTGAGGTGCTACATAAACATGAGAGAAAGAGCTTGCCATCTCTTTTGTCCATGATTAAGGTCTCAGGCTTGAGTGCTAGAGGTGACTCAGGCTACAAGCAACAACAAGTTGCTGCTCTTTATCCTCTGGTGCCTGTCCATATATTTGCTTTTAACCATGGCAAACACAGACTAATTCAGCTTAGTTTAGAGGGACACATGAAGTCTAATTGCCTCACATGTCCCAGAGGCTTGGAGTGCACACACAGGCCATTGCCAGGGCCTGGAGAAGGCTCGTTCAGCACAGCAATTAGATCATGACCCTAATGCCTGCTTTAACGGGAGATACCGCAAGTCAGTGTAACAAAAGAAGGGTGGAGGGCAAGATTGATGCTATTTAATTAACACACAGCTGCCAGGTCCCTGCCAGGACAATCCCTCTGCCCTGGGACATAGGAGACTTTCAAGGAGAGGGTAATGTAGGGTCTTAAAAGTTTTACTGGGAACCCTGTCTATGTCTAAGAGGCAGTACAAAAGAAGCAGAACGGCAAAGAAGAGCTTCAAAAAGTAAAGTCAAGCGATTTATGCTTTTGATACAATCTGTTGGAAGAAAGGATTCATCGGGAAGCTGCCGGATGGAGAATGAGGCTGCCATAGCAAGGCATTCAGAAAACTTCTGGAGTGAATGAGGACAAGATAGTATTACCAAAGTCAGCAGTCACCAGGTCATGGTGAAACTACTGCTTACCTTAGCAGTTGTTTCAGGTGGTGTCTGTGAGCACCTCAACTCAGGTGGTGGTGATTTTTACAGCAGGTGAAGGGAAAACCTTTTAACTAGAAAGGGAGGAAAGCACTGGTAGAGCAGCTGGGACTGTTATAGACAATCATCACCAGTGTTTTCAAGAACAAGCTACATGAATATGTGCCAGGGACAGGCTAGGATCCTTTGCTTGTCTGTCTTGGTGGGATCACTTAGTTGACTTTTTGAGGATCTTTTCATTGACTGGTTCAGCCATTAATAGAGTAAGCTGTAACTAATACCTTCTTTTCTTCTGTAATCAGGAAACTAAATCATTAGTCATGAGAGATCCAGGAAGACAACTGCAAACAAAGCCACCCTTTTGCTGCCCTGAGTTCATTTCTGCTACTTAAAATGTTGATAAGGAGAATCAGAAATGGTGGTGGTCCCTACTCACAGGACATGGCAAGGTTAAGGAGGAAGCTTTGAGCTGAGATTCAGGCAATCTTTTGACTACTAATGCAGTAAAATGTATATCTGTCTTCGTAAAGCCTGGTTCACCAGGGGTGCACAGAAGTGGAAGAATGATTGTCTTTAGGCTCCTTTCACTTCCATGGAGTTGCAGATCAGGTGGCATGGTGGGAAGGGATTTCTGGGGGTTCCCACACATACACCCTATAAGTGGGCTGTGAATGGTACTTCATAAGCACCCAGTTCATAGCTTCTGCCTCTCAGGTCCTGGCTCCTCTTTCAACCTTGATGCCTAGGCCAATTGGTGGGTCTGCTTTGAGTGTTGTGAGCTCTGTCAAGCAGGAAGGACTGAGTTCAAGCCCAGGTTTGCTTCTGGCTCACAGTAGATGCTGCACAAGTCATATTGCCACAGCCTTTACACTGGAAAGAAATTCTAAGATTTCTAAGAATCAATTTATGGATGTTAGTAAAATATTGATATGTGTTTAAGACCATTTCTATGGCTGTTACTATGTGGGGTTTTTTTTCCGTGCGACAGTGCCTTGGAGCTCTGTCATAAGCAAGAGCATCATTGTGCTAGATGCTGTGTAAGCAAAGAATAAAAAGGCAGCCTTGCAACAAAGGTATCTATGTAAAGATAGGTGTGCTTTGGAGAGATAGAGAGGCCATGTAAGATATATCCTTGTCAGTCTTTTATATTTCATGTAGGTGATGAAGTAAGCAGTGCTTGACTGGTAGGATAGAAACAGCAAGCTGTCAGTCTTTATTTGATTTAATACGTCTTTCAAGCACTCAGTTTAACACTCAGGTGCGTATGTAGATCTTTCTGAAGTGGGCTGTTAAACCGATATTCTTAATAAGGTCAATAGCCTTAGTGTAATAAGATAGAGCAGTATAAATGAAAAATGCTCACCTGAAACAGCCTTTATTTTCTTGTCATGTCATACGTCCCAATCACTCAGGTTTGTTCAGTTTCATCTCACCAGAAAAACATAATGAAAGGCAGCATGAAAGAGAAATGTTTCTCTTGGAAACTAGAAAAGGTTGTGTGGGAAAGTAAATCTGTGAAATTCTGTCCTGGATTGAAACTACCCGCAGAGTCAAAAAAAGCTCAGATGTAGAGTGTTGTCTCACCTTATACAGATGTAGTCCTATTTCTGGTCCCAACCCTTCTTAGGGTATCTCTAGTGGAGTGAAGATCAGTAAAACAGGATGGCTGTAACAGCACCAGTGAGACGGTTTTGACAAAGGACGCAGTCTTAGTCCTGTTTGCTTTTGAAAGAGCTGCCCCAGTCTCAGCAAAATATACAAAATACTTGAGGGATGTTCAGCCTTCGGATTTGATGGAAACATCTGGGAGGATATGTGGAAATAACATCCAGGATGGCTGGGATGGATGCTCACTAAATGCCTCCTCCAAATGTGGAGCGGACAATGATGAGGGAAAGTCTCTCATCTGCTGCCATCACCATCTGCTGCTTTGCCTACTTCAGAGTCCCACCTAGAGATGTCCCCTCAGACCTGTCAAAGCTAAGAATATCTGAGCTCCTCTACACCTTCTTCCTGCCTTATGGCCCTTTCAGCCTCCCTCTGCTATGTCTTTTAATAAACTAGATTATGCCTGAAGGGAGAGAGATGACTAAAGATGATTTCAAAGAGAAGGATGACCACTCTAGGGCAGCATGGCCAGAGGAACAGGGGGACTGATCACAGAGTACTGCTTCAGTTGCTGTCTCTTGCCCTCAGAAAGGGAGGAAGGGACACAAGCCAAAAAGCTGACTTTGAATTCTCCTGAACTCTGAAGGTATGAAGATTTTGATGTACTTAGAACTGAGGAGTTAACATGATTAATATAATGTTTTTCTGTTGCCTTCATCTAGTCATCTTCTTACTACCAGCTGATGCTGAAGATCACATGCAAATAAGATGAAACCCTGGCTGCACTTCATCAGGATTTATTTTTACAGGTAGATCAGTTTATTGCAAGCTGGTTCATTGCATTGACCCATTGCTGGTTATTGCTTTTCTTTCCTGCATTTCAACGTGTGGCTGCTTAGGGATAAGGCTGTTTAATTGATGTCTAGTTGCTCTTTAGTGTTTCCATAACATTCAGCAATGCCTACTGCAAATATTTCTTTTCACTAAAGGACTCTCAGCTGTAGCAGAGTAGGAAACTGGGCTGGTATGAAGAGACAAGGTTGGAGAGGAGGTATGCTTGGCATTTGCAGTTTCTTACATGTCTTTTTCTCTGATAAAAATGGAAAGCTGATTTCTCTCTCTTTTTTAGTGCTGCTTTTCAAATTGAAATGGAGGACTGGAAATGGAGAAATAAATGATAGCATTGGAGAAATGCTCTTATCCATTTGTGATTAGACCTTGGGCCAGTGCTGCTCGCTCATTAACCAGTGGATTGACTAGAATGACTCCTTTGAATTGCTGAAATTGCATTTAGGATGGCAGCTTGCTTTTCTCCTTTGTCCCTTGTCTGTTGACACCTTGCCTTGGACTCTGGCTTTAAGCCTTAGGGCTGTAGCTGTCTGCCTGTGCGTGGCAGCCTTGCCTGTCTGACCTGAGCCCCAGCCCCAGATGTGTCCCAGCGAGACCCTGCTGAGCACCAGTAAATAACAGCTAGGAAAAAATGTAGTTTGGGAGAGGTGGCGAGAGGCAGCTCCTTAAACCACCTGGTAGCAAGAGCACGAGCGCTTTGTCCCAAGTGAACCTCATCTTGCTGCTGCTCCCTTGGTCTGAGCCTCCCAGCCCCTCGCGGCTGCCCTGGATGGGTGCTCGGGCTCGCCCGGGGAGGAGGGCTCGGTGGCGGTACCGCACCGTGCCCTGCAGGGAGCTCGGGCAGGGGCTCAGCTCATGCACGGGAGCTGGAGGTGCAGGATGAGCCCCTGCACGGGCTGTCTCTGTGGGGTGGGAGTACAAGCGTGAGGCCCCCCCCCCCTCTAGTCAATGTGAGGCTCTTAACGCGGGTGCCCCAGGTGGGTGCAAGGAGTCAATTGGGGTGGATGCAGACCCCCATTTCCAAAAAGCACGGTAGGCGTAGGATGGGATAAGCCCCCCGTGGCTGACACCACTGGAGGGTTTGGGTGAAGGGAGGCTGGGGCTGCCTGGTGTGCAAAGGAGCTGAGACAACAGGCTGGGTGAACGGTGTGGAGATACTGCCTGGTGGCGCTGAAGGCCAGCTCAGTGTCCTTTGCTCTTCCTCCTAAGCCATGAAGAGGGGAAATGCAGTGAAAACAGAGGTTAATGAAGATAACAGGAATGGAAGGAGGTGTTTGTTAGCTCTGATTACTGTGGGCCTTCGCTGAGGCCAGGAGCTTCGTGTTGTCCAAAAACCCAGACACCCACATGGGTGATAAACCCCTATTTTGGGGCAGACAAAGATGACCTGAAGTTTGTGTGTGTCCTCTTTCATGGGAAACGCCAGTGAGGACAGGTGCTTCCCTCTGCAGAGGCTTAGTCAGGGCTGGGGCTTCCTAAAAATTCTGCCAGCATGTCCCACCTCAGCAAGCTGCATTGACCCATTGGACAGCCCCCAGGTGCAGACAGCCCCTAGGTGAGCAGAAACACACAGGGTTTCTGTGTTGGCTTCACTGCTGAGGGCTAGGTTAGCGCACTAGGTTGGAAGTCTGCTTAGGTGGAAGTCTCATAGAAGTTTCTGTAGGTGCAGAGCCACTCGAGTCCTGCAGGGTGAACCTGACCTCAAAAATGCTTAAAATGCATCACTCCTTTTAAAATTTCCAGACAGGCTCTTTTTCTATATCAGCTTTTTAGTGGTCACCATGCCCTTTGAGCAACTTGGTCTAGGGGGAGGTGTCCCGGCCCATGGCAGGGGGTTGGAACTGGATGATTTCAAAGTCCCTTCCAACTCTTACCATCCTATGGCACTTGAGGCTAACCGCATCTGTGACTTTTCTCAGGATGACAGCTTTTGTGATGGGCACAAGTCCGCAGAACCTGTTTTGGCTATTGAATCGGCTGTTTGATCCCTCAAGGCCCTTTTAAGCCCTTAAAAAAGCAAGGTGATTATTTGGACACTTATTTTGTGAGCTGGATGGACAGACAGAGGTTTCTGCAGCTCCAGACCCCCTGCCTGAGTCTCAGTGCAGGGGAATTTCCCTTCCCAGAAATGCTCAGGTTCAGTCAGAGGAACCACACGCTTCCCATTCTGCTCCATGCTGGTATGAGACAGAGCATCTTCTGGCTGGTCCCTGTGGTCCCTGGGCAGGCAGGGACCGAGTTAGTCTCCTCCTCACCCCTGCGGTGGGTGCTGGTGGCATAGGGGAATGTGTGACTGCTTTTTACGGATCAAATCTTATTTTTCAAAATGTGGATTAAAGTAAAAAGTTTCAGGCTATTCAGTTTGGAACAGAGTCTTTTTCTCCTGCTCCAATTTTCTTTCTTTTTCCTTCATCTTTTCTGCCTTTTTAGCCTCCGAGCATGCGGAGGGCTGGATGCCGCGGAAAGCTTTGAGTCGGTGTTCGGGCTGTGTTAGAAGCTGCGGGAAGGAAACCTTGCCACAGCCTGTCCCTCTGCCAGGCCAGTGCTGGCAGCCATCCCCTGCGGCTTCTCCAACAGATGGGCGATGCCGAAACAGCAGCTTTGTGTTAATTGAGTTAAAAGTCAGCACAAATTTGTAGAAAAACAACAGGCTTTCTTAGCTCTGGGACTACTTCCTTTTTTTTTTTTTCCTTGTCCTCTCTTCATGCTTTGCATGTTTCTGTTGGAAAAGAGAAGAAAATAAAACAAAACCTCAAATTGTGGGGTTTTTTTAAAGGAAAAATATTTCCTTTTTGAAGTAAAGAAAAAAGCAAATGTTTCCAAATGATGTGATTATTCCACTTTCGGAAAACTTTTTAGCGTTCTTTTGAACTGTCATAATTTTTATTTAGTTGAGCCAGGAAAGAGTAATTTTAGTTCTGTCCCTTGATGAATATGCCAGTGTGGTTACCATTCTTTTCTCTCCTTGATAGAAGCAATTGGTGTGTTACTTTCTGCCCTGGGAAGCCTCAACTGCCACAAAGGACCACAATCTAATGGGATGTCAAACTGCACAGCACTTGTTAAGCTCCCATGACTGGCAGCATCTGTGCATTTGCAATGACATCTCTAAATCCATCCAGGATACAAAAGTACTCTAAAATTGTAGCCTTTGTGTGTGTATGTGCTGTATGTTTTATTTATAAAGCTTTTAGAGATAGCAGCTTGTTCTCTAATTTATTTTGGGTTGGTGAGGAGGAGGAAATCTCATTGGCAAGACAGAATTTGCAATCTGAATCTAAAAGGAATGGGGGAAAAAAAAAAAAGGAATTAAAAAAATGTCCAAGGTTCTGGGACATGTTTGCATGAATAATAATGCTTCCAAAATGATAATGAATTGTGTGTCATCCATTTGTAGAACTGTAGAAGCTGCTATGATAAACAAAAAGATACGTCAAATTTTAAACCGCGTGGGGCCTCTGCATGTCACTCATCGGGTACAATTAAACAAGAGGAATAATTGTCTGCCTGCTAAGTGAAAAGTTGCAGTGCCACAGTGCCGTGCTCAGCTTTCATTTGCACAAGAGACAGTTGCTCTGGACACCTAGCCAAGGGCTTGCCCGCGCTTGAGAAGCTGAAGATGGGTGAGGAGCCAAAGCTGCGCTATTCGGTGTGTAAGGCCTGCCTTGTGTATTTTTAGGGGCTTGGCCATGACTGACATTGCGGGGTAGTTGTTCCCTGCTGGGTGCATAAAGTCCTCGCAGCGCTAAGCCTTCCGTTGGTTTTGAGCCACAAAGCCCTTTCTCCACAGCTGCCTGTACGGACCACTAGGACTGTGCCTGCCGGTGCAGTCCTTCACTCTTGGAGGGTGTCCTAGTCTGGCGGAGGATTAGATACCTGAAGGCATGGCCCCAGCTCCGGAGAACCTCTACTTTTGGTACAACATTGCTTTTGCAGAGCTTAGAGTTGGGTGAGGACCTGCTGGGGAGACCTGAGCCTGCCTTGAGGAGGGAGAGAGATACAGACTAGCTGATCTCTTGGTCGCTGCCATGTCTACGTTTCTGTGCTGCACCATGGTATGACTGCCGCTGCCTAGAGAATAAGCCGGTGTTAGAGAGGAGGTGGGTAGACCGCTTGCTACAGCTGCTGGAAATGCAGCAGAACCTCCTTTTTTTCTTTTTTTTTATTCAGCCCTGGCCTGTTTCTCTTTGCTGCTTTTTGTTTCCAGTTGCTGGCATGTGTTGGTACTAAAATAAGAACTCCTAACTGCTGTCTACTCATTAACTAATTATAGCAACTTCTTAGATGCAGATCATGGACAAGTGCATACTAGCCATTCCAGGTTGCACTGTCTGCAAATACTTTACTGGAGGCATCAAAAATTTCCATGAAATTACTTGAAAATGGCTTTTGGGATTCCTAGCTGTTCATGTCAGCAAATACCTTTTTTTTTTTCTTTCCCTCTCCTGCCTTTGACCATGTATTTGCTACTTCTAAGTCTTCCTGTGCAGATTTTAAGTACTTTCTGTTCTGTGTCTGTCTCTAACTCAGATTTATGCGATATGAAAACTTCCAACTGCATGAAAGCCTGTTGAAGAATACATAACAACTGAAAGGCCAAAATTCTGCTTTTGTCATTTCAGTAAACTTTTGTGCTTCAGGAACATCAGTTGCATTCCTTTCAGGTAACGAAAGTTCCTATTTACCTTCGTCTGTGAAGTCACCCAACAGCTAAGGTTCTGTTGGTCTAGTAGAGTGTATTAGCACTCATATATCTTACTAGTAAGATTATTAAAATATGAAAAAATCTAAGACATTGGCTTCTACAAGACTGTGCTATTCTGCAAGGCACACGAACATAAGGATGCTGAGCACTGTGCTCAGAAGCCAGGCTGACTGTGGACAGGGCAGTTATTCAATGTTATTTTCCTGTCTTGTGTGTTTTTTCTATGTTGAAAGGAACTGGAGCACCAGTTTCTTGTGTTCAGCAGCCAGCGCGCAGAATCTGCTGGGGTAAGAAAACACAACAGATGATGAACTGCCACTGGAGATTAGGCTGATAGTGTCAGTGACAGTAACCTCAGTGTTGAGATACCTTATCCCAAAAAGGTTTTGTATCACTGAAATGTATTCTTGACAGGAAAGCATCCGCTTGGGTAGCTAAGGTGTTTACTGCAGCATCTTGCCTGGGTGTTATAAGGAAGGAGATGAAACTGGCTGTAAGCAGTGAGCCAGTGCAGATCCTGTGGTCCTTTTGCCTTCCACATGTTGCTGTTGTGGCTGGAAAGGTGCTGCTGCCGCCCATAAAATTAGCAGCAGTGTCTTGCTCTACCGAACTGTGAGAAGCATCCTAATCCCAGGGCAGGATGGCTCCCTTGGATCCATCCCAATGGCAGACCCACTGCACATGTATGACTCTGGAGCTCTGGTTGGCCTGCCAGGAGTGCCAGCAATTTTGATCGCGGTGCTTATCAGCCCAAGAGCTGGCTTTAAGTGCACAAGTGCAAATATCTCAAATGTAGACAGAGCCATTAGCTTTAAAGGTCAACACTGAAGCCTTTCGTATACAGAGTACAGAGGCTATCTGTGTTAGAAAGTCCTTGTAAAATTAGAGGGTGAAAAAACGAGCATTAGCATGGGAGCAAATGGATTCGTTGGACTGCACTCAGTGAAACAGTAAAGCTGAGATTTGAGTCTGAGCAGTGCCAAGCTACTCCGGGGCATGGCATTGCGTGCTGTCAGGCTGCTCTTCATCCGCCACCCCTAAGTGTCCTTCCTCCTCATGTGCAGCATGTATGGGGACTTGCCCGAGCCCTCATGGGCTCTGAGTTGCCCAAGGTCTATGTGGTTTGTGTGCAGCACCTTGGTGCCTGTGTTCATGTCCATCAGCTTACTTGGCCATGACAATTACTCTCTCTTTAGAGGAGGCTCCTTTTGGTCTTGCTCATGATCCTTGGGGATCACTGAGCCTGAATGCAGCTCTGATTTGGCCAAGGGCTCTGAAGCATCAGCCTGCCTGGGTGAACTTGTGGGAAGATGGGGATGAGCTCCTTGGGCTGACCCTGGCTGCCTGATTGCCCACTGCACTGTCTGTGGCCATCTATCTCCTTTCTGTGCATGGGCAGAAGTTGGACTGTTCTACACAAGATTTTAGGCTGGCTTCCTACAGAAATGAAGCTCAGAGTTGCAGTCCGTATGGGGCATCTGTCTTCTTGCTTGGAGAGAAGCAGCTCTGCGTGCATGCAAAAGCCAGTTGCAGCAAAATTTTACAGAGGGGCAGTGGTCAAAGATGTCAAAGATGTGATGTCCCGGCAGGTAGGTGTGGGAGAGTCACTCTGATACGTTCCCATGAGGGTAAGACTACATTGATCTCAGCCCTGTTAGATACCAAGTCCATGCATGAGGGTGCAGTTACAAATTTCCCAACTTTCCAGAAAGCTTCAGTTTGAACTTGCATGTTGCTAAGCCGTGAGAGAATCCTGCCATAGCACAGAAACAAAATTCCACTGTTCTGGGGGCTTTGCTTTGGGTTGTTTTCTTTTCTTCCTTGCATGAGGTAAGTCCGAATACCAATGGCAGCGTGTGCTGAGCTCCAGCTCCCTGTGCTGGGGGCAGCCCGCAGGCAAGAGCTGGCCCTGCCTTGGAGCTCTGGGCACAGGCAGCAACAGGGGTAATGAAGGGTGTGCGCCTGATGGAGGTGCCAGAAATCTTAGAGGAGAGCCTAGGTCTTCCTGATTTTCAGTGAGCTCAGGTTGGATTGCCATGTGCAATTTTTTTTTTTTCTTTTCCCCCCAGATTACACCGCTGTCACTTGTTTCTCTCTCCTTCCTGCTCTTGTTATTTGTAGGGTTATGCCATCACCTCTGATGAGCCAGAATAAATATTGCTTTTTTTTTTGTTTTTGTTCTTGGAGAACCTTAGCTTTTCTCTTTTGCAAAGCGCAGATCATTTCCATCATTCTATCGCAGCCTTGTGAAGACTTGCATCTGCACAACCCAAGGGGAGATCACACTGCAAACACGAGAAGCTGGGGACGGCAGAGGGGAGAGGACACTGGGCCTTGGGGGTCACCCAGCAGAGCACAGCGGGCAGGCAATCACTCTCTCATGCTAACCAGGACACAGGGCACAGAGGCTACACCAACGTCACGCTTTTGTGCTGCCTTCAGGAAAGACCACTCCCGGTCTAAACTTGGCGTGGTTTGGGCAGGCGGTACGCAACTCCGGTCTAAAGACTGCAAGATTTAAAGTTAATCTGTCAATTTTTTTTCTAAGGAAGTTAAAACTGGGGGAGTGAATTTGTGCCAAACTCATGGGGTTATTTTGCTCCTGGGACTTCTGTGTTCGTAGTAGGAGCCCTAAAGTCAGATTTACTGAATTGGCAGAGCAGGGTCTTCATCTTTACTACAAAAGAGGATTTAAGTACCTGAATCACGTTGATACTTTCAGAATGTTATTCCTGTTTACTGTGTGATTTTGATAAACTCAGTCATCAGAAAACTGAACTGTTTATCAAAATGCATGTCTGCACTTAAGGAAGGGCCTTTGCTGCTGCAAGAAAGGCTGGAGGTGAGAGGAAGGGAAAATCATAAAACATTGACAAGCTCTGTTTTTACTGCTGTAATTGCCCATACACAGGTCCTTAAGCTGTATTTTCACGGAATTTTGAAAGTTTGGTGGCACATTGTGAATAGCCATCCTACAGGGGAACCCAAATGGGCGTGATTCTCCTCTTGGTGTTGCCGATGATCTTCAGGAACAGATGCCATGAAATATGGGTGCTAGGTAATGGGGGAAGTAGGGGCTGGGGATTTGGGGTGCTGAGGGGAGCACCTGCTCCTGGCAGTGTGTATTCCCTGGGAACTGCTCCTGCCTGGCAGCCTCCGGGGAGGGGGATGGATGGGACAGGGTCCCTCACCACAGATTGAGTAAACTTTGCTTTGCTGCAAGCAAAGAGGACCATAGGAGAAAAGCTGAGACACAGCCCTCCTCATGCCTTTCAACTGTCATAAGTGTTCTCTTCTGGTTTGGGTGAAAGAGAGTTTGGGGCAGGTTTTTTTTTTATTCATTAGGCTCTGCTGATCCCCCTGTGGTTTCCTATGTGTACATCCTACAGCAGGCATGTCAGGGAACATGACACGTATTTTTTTTTTAATTTCATGGAGATCAAACAAAGTCACATTTGAAACACTGTGTGAAGATGAAGGTTTTTCAAAATTAAAGAGCTGGATTAGGTGTGGGTCTTCATGTCACGTCATCTCTCCAAATGTTTTCATGTCAGCAGAAAAAACAAGAGCGAGGCTTTTTGACCTTGAAAAGAAATGCCCGAGGGAAAGACTCCTTCATGCAATTTTTAATACTCTTCCTAGTGACTTTTTTTTTTTTTTTCAAACTGTTGTAGCACAGTAGAGGTTTGAACTAATGAATGTCACACTCATATGGGGCAGTTCCAAAAATGAAAGACCTTGAGTGACTGAATGTTATTACTGCACTATACGAAGATGTTATCAACATCACCTACATTTCTGACTTTCAAGTGTCTTGGTATCTTATAGTTAGCCTGTCTGATGCATAAGAGACACACTCTAGATTTAGTTTCAAAGCCATCACATAAAACTTTACTCAAAAAAAGTACATAAAAGGGAGCATTATATGCTGATTATTTTTTCTTTATCGTTTTCATTTGCCTGATCTCTTTTATTTAAAGTAGTATTGCTAAAAGTTGTTCTCAGCAGCAATGTTCCTCCCTGATACTGGGGGAAGAGGGGATCATTTTCAGATCCCTTCGAAAGCCACTTCATTTACAGGTCTTTGGAAGACATGGGTGAGATTGTCATTGTGGTACAACCTTGGGTGCATTTTGTACCTTCATCAAGGCACCTCAGCCTTCTTTCCTGGAGGAGGAAGACCTTCTTCCTTTCAAACACCCCCCACAGCACATGTGTTAACCACTTGAGGAGGCAGCAGACACCAGTTCTTGCACCACATGGATTTTGAAGGTCCACCTCTGCTGACACGTTCAGCTCGGGCACAACGAATTGATTTTATGAGCTGATCAAGTGGGGACTGATTGTCAACAAGGCATGGGTTAGGGATGGAGTTGGGTCCATACTGAAGTTAGTGATAAAATATTCCCTGATTTCAATGGAGGCAATCTTATCCCTCTCTGTTTTGTGTGGGATTATGACGACCTTCACCTTTCAAATGTAGCAAACTCACTATAAAAGGCAGTGGATTGGGACTAGGGAGATTTACTCCTGATTCTGCCACTGGCTTTCTAGGGCACTGAAATTGAGTTACAGTACTTCTTTCTGTCTCAGATTCTCAAGCAAAAGTATCTCTCAGTGTTGAGAGTCAGCCATAATTGCTAATTCCCAGACTCAAAATTTTCCCAACTCATGCTAAATTTTTGCCTCCGTTTCTGCTGTTCTTTCAAGACTGTTGCATCGATTGTTTCTCTTTTTCAGTGTTNGTCTCCCCTGGTGCAGGTGCCCCTGTGGCAGGGTTGCAGAGCTCCTCCGTTGGAGTTCGCTTCAGTTGTTTAACCTGCAGCCCTACCACAGTGTGCACAAATTACCAAACCACACATTTGCACTACAGAAGAATAAGATCGGAGGAGTTTCGCCTGTTTGACACACATGCATATGACGAGGGACAGTAACACCTGCAACACCCACAGGTTTCATAGTCATGAACCCCCTCTTGCCTTGGGAGAAGGGGTGCTTAACCTACTTTAGCAAGTGAAAGCAGGCAGCCNGGAGGTGGGCAGGTATTTTGGTGAGCTGCAGTGTGATCCCCGCACGCCTGTGCCAGTGGAGGTGTGAGCTTGCAGAGCGCGGTGAGGTGNTTTTTTTGTCTTGAAGTCGCGCAGAACTTCTCTGTACTAAAATTCATTTCCCTTTTCCATATCCCTTCCCCCGCTGCTTCTTGTGTTAGCAAAGCTTCTTGGGATTTTCAGTCTGGACTTAAGAAGCTGTCAGAATACATGCCTGAAAGCTGCTGAAGTGTATGGGTGTTTATAGAAATGGANCTGTCAGCTTTATTTAGGTGTCCTGTGCTGTCTGTGGTCCTTCCACCCCAGGACTGATTCATCTGTGGTCTTGTATAGTATAACCTGACAAGCAGTGAGAGGCTGTTGTAGGACACGCGTGGGTTTTTGGTTGGCAGACGGCTAGTCCAAGGAGTCGGAGCTCAGCAGAAAGCTGTTCCCAGAGTTTTGTGGCCAAACTCCTCTTGGAGATGCTGGTGGGTCCACAGCGCACAGACGCACAGAAAGTCCCTCCAGCCACGTGGTCTCCAGCTGCTGCAGCAGGAGCCAGGGAAGCTGCTCACTGGTTTAGCTCCTGGGAGATAGCGTTACTCCTTACCCTTCTTAATGCTGATAGTCATACAAAAACGCTATTTAAAAAAACCCCCGTGTACTGTGGGACTAGTGAACTCAGCTTATAGTGCAAGGCTGTTGTTGTGATGGGTCCCTGAGCCCATGCTTTCTAGTCTCACTTCTGTGGGATGGCAATGTCTCTTCTGCCATGGAGAAATGAAAAGGCCTTGGATTTTTCTTGGCACCACCTCATGTAGCAGCTAATGGGTGGTGTATTGTCAAACCCCAAAACGTTTTCTTTGTGTGGCTGCCCGGCACAACGTCCCAGGGAGGCCTGGCAGGGTTGAGAAATTTTCCACCAGTTATACCCTGGAGCTATTTGCAGTTGGAGCTGGAAAAGTGAATTAAAACAATCAATCAAGCCAACTATGTAAAACAGAGCTTTTTTGTGGCTGGCAAGGTGGTTTTGTGATGTGAGTCCTGGGCTCTTAGCTCCCTTTTATTTTCCTTTGCTTGTAGCCTTCCTACACCCTCCTACCCCAGTCCGGCATCAGTAATGGTCCAGCCTGGGACAGGCTGTAATTATTTAGGTAGAACCAGTGCAAAAAGTGAAGGCTGTGGTTAATGAGCAAGCACTGGGAAGAGATGCCTGTTCCCATTAAACTGTACCACCAAGGATATGCTCCCATCCTGCGCTCTGATGGAAACCTTGCAGACATCTTGGTCCTGAATGACTGCACCAGGGTTTGTGTTTTCACTTCTGTGCTCTTGGTCACCAACAGTTCGCAGGGGTATCCCCACAGACATAGAGTTACTGTCGTTTTGCTGTCTCCCAACAACAAAGTTTGCTAAAGATAAAATAGAAATTGCTGGAAAAAAATAAGTGCAAAATCTAGTTTGGTTATATCTTTCTTCCATTTTCTATAGTTTTCCCCTGAAATAGCTCAAGCAAAAATTTAATCTTAGCCTGCACAAGCCACTGTTTTGAGTAGAAAGTATAACCCAGCAGAGAGGAAAAAATATCCAATAATCCTGTTTTAAAATAGACACACAGACTGGTTGTGCCCGGGTTATTTTAGACTGTGTTTTTCAACACATTTTGCAATAGCAGAAGAAAATATGATCTATAATTCTATGAAGATTGTTTTCATCAGAACATTTCTCATTTATTTTATATTTACCAGGAAGAAATACTGCCTTTGTTTCCTTCATTAAATTGAAAGTCCAGGCTAGAAATAAATAATATTGGCAGAAGTGAAGAAAAATTCAACGGTTAAAGGACTTTGCTATCATGAAGAATGTTTTCCAGCATACAAAAGAATATCTACTTTCTTTTAATAAGAAAAGGAAAATATTAGATACTCTCACATTAAAAATTCCTCTATTTGCAAATGCATTTTTGCAAATGTGTTTTCTTCATCAAATTGGCTATGCTATTGGTTATTTCGGCTGTTCTCTCTCATGCCTCACCATTCCAGTCAAGATGCTCAAGAAGTCATGCTACTAGTAATAAAATAGCCTTGTCAGTCCTGAAAATTACGATACCTTATGAAATTTTAGAGTATACTTTTATAAGTTAAGAATACACCTTCCATAGGGGAAGGTTGGCCTTTTGCTTACTCTACAGAGAAGGTCAGCACTGGAGTTGTTTTAAGGATAGAGAAACTCACCACTGAACAGATACCGAGTTTCTTCCTGGGTGCAAATGATCTTGCTCCACTTAGACACATTTTGTGCAATCAGGAAGAAAGTCCAACAAGTGGCTGCATATTCTGGGTACTTGGTAAGTGGATGTTTTTAAAGAATTGAAAATAATAATGTGAAAAGGTTATTTGGATTGCCAAAGAAAACCGGTAATTTGCTCATCGATAAAAGCGAGTTTAGTAACAAAGTACTTCTGATTAAGAGGTGGTGTGAAAACTTCTGTAAACAAATCAATATTTAATAAGGGTGAAAGGGAAGCTGATGGAAGTAATTAACTGGACATTAGGAAGTGCAGCCAGTTGTTGGGGGAAGTTAAAAACAGAAATTGAAAAAATCTGTAACTAATAAGGTTAAGGAGTTGGCTGCCTTACCTAAATAACATTTATGTCTTAAAACCTGATTAAATGACACATCCAAAAAATATCTATTATCAGTTTGCAGCAGTGATCAGCAAATTATTTGTTCTTAGCCTAGAGTTAGTCAAGTTTTTATATCCATGAACATGGTGTCCTAGAGACCCGCCTGAGATGAGTCTCCCTTGGAAGGTGCCTGTTTCTCTCCATTGCCAGTGAAAGAATCTCAGCGAGAGGCTAGGCAAATGCTGGAAAAAGCTGAGAGTAATTCCCTCCTACAGCATTATCAGGAGCAAGACTTCTTGGTCCATTATGAATTTCTGTTAAAAGCCATCAGATTTTATGGGGAAATAATAATGATGCTCACCTAGGGTTTGTTGGCTTGTTTTACTTTGCTCAGGTTGTCCAGGTTTCTTCCATAGTCAGAAAGGATTATAATAACACGAAATAAAAGCAAGGATTCTCCCTTCAGCACTTGGAGCTGCAACTTGAGGCTCTATGGAAAAATCTCTGCCATCACGTGGCCCCTGGTTAAATTGTGATGCAACCATAATGCTTCACCCACAGTGAACGTGTCCTAAGGGTGCCCGAGGTACAGATCAAGCCTCTGTTAGCTGTAATGTCTGCACTGGTGTGACAAGGGAGAGCACAGGGCTTTATGCATTGAAGATGACGCGGTTCAGGAGTAGGATGAAGTCTTCTATGGAAAAGGTGACAGTGTGGGCTGGTGTCCCACTGCCAGGCATGGTGTTAGAGTGCTAGGACACTGCCTGCATCATCTGCTGAGCCCTGCTCCAGCGCTCAGAGGTGTAGCAAGGAAATCTGTGACATCATGAAGAAGCACCTGCTCCTTTCCCTTCTCTAAAACTGGCCAGAACATCAGAGACAAGTATAGAGGGAGAGAAGCTGCTTTCCTCATGGCTGTTGTTAGGGAGCTGCATTTAGGACCAGAGGGCTTGAAGTGATTTTTTGAGTCATAACACAGGTATTCTGAAACTGAAACAGAGGATCTCTAGAAACTAGATATAAAGTGTGGGATTCAGGTCGAGAGTAAGACCCCTAAATGTAGGTGCCTACATGTACACTTTTTATCTAAACTCACATTATAGTCAATGGAGATGAGGTCAATAGAATCTGGAGAATGAAGTTGCTCACCCTAAAGCAGGGGAAGCTGGCCGGTCAGCTGAATCACTCCTTAGGCCATGTAGACTACATTGGCTAGGGGTGGGATGCAGTGTCCTAAACACAGGCATCTTTCACCACTTCAGAGGTCCTAGAAGGTCCCAGGAGTCTCTAGAAGAACACGGGTCTCTGCAGATATCGTGGTGCACACACCAGCCCTCCACAGACACCCAGAAGTCTCTCAAATGGCACTCAGCAACTCTGATTAGAGAACCAAAGTTATCTCTAAAAGTCCACTGACTATGATGGGAGTTTATACACTCAGCATAAATGTAGACATCTAAAATTTAGGCTTCTTAATCTGAAATTGAATCATAACCAAGCTCTCACCAGCATCATTCAACGATGGGCATGGTATGACTGCTGTGTTTAAATGAAATATGCTGCATTTGTCAGGGTAGCTAAGTGAAATTCCAGACAAACCTTTATGCACTCTGAGCCGGGAATCCTTTCAACCAACCTACATCCAGTCCCAACTGCTGGATGGCGAAGCGAAAATCTTTCTACTGTGCCCCAGACAGGCAGGGAAGCAGGAGCTCTGGCCACCTTGCTTGGCCCAGCAGATGCTAGGGGGCTCGCAGGCACAGTAGCTCTGTTCTGCTGTGCCCTCACCTCACCCTTGCCTTGGTCAACACCTCACAGCTTGGTATGAGGAGTGGACGGACTCCGTGGGGGCAGCGGAAGAGTTGCTTAGTGTGTGAGCCATCATCTCAAATCCCTTATTTCTTCAGTCGCCTTAGGGCAACAAATCTTGGTTTTTCCCTGCAAACTAGCATTGTGATTAGTAGCTGTAACTCAGATGCTTTATTAGACTTCAGAAATGCTCTTATCCTCCTAGAAAATGACTCTGTGGGGTCCGTGCTGCCACGTTCGCTCTCCTGCTGAGGCTGTCACTGAAGCACCCGTGAGAGGACCCCCTCACCCCAGGTGCCTTTTTGGGTTCTCCCCGTGGCAGATGCTGTCCCAGCCTTTATCACTGGGGTTTGGTCTGGTCCCTTGCTGCACACTGGCCTTTGGCTCACTCAAATGCTGCAAAATGCCTCATGTCTCAATTTTTCACTTAGCTGCTGTGGACAAGCATGTATGTGTGTGCGTACTCACAGGACGGAAAAATGATATTTAAAATTCACCAGGCTTCAACGTCAAATTACTGCATGTAAAGCAAACCCCCAAATCATTTATTTCTAGGCTTCTGCCCTGATTCCCAGAGTTTTGATTTAATCTTAAAATATTTAATCATTTCCTTGGCAAATGACACTGAAATTGGACAGATGGTTTAAACTTAGCTCTCTTCCCCGGAGAAAAGCTGCTCAATTAAAACAACTGTAGCTCTCACACATTCAATTCATCCTTATCAGCCTGTCCCAATTAATCCTCTAAATGCCATGTTACATAACGTGGGATCCTCTCTCCCTCATTTACTTTTCCATCTTGTCATTCTTTCCTCTGTTTGCTTACCTGCACGGCATTGCTGGGAGTCAGGAGAAAGCCATGGTGTGGGGAGAGGTGTGTGGAATTTCCGAGTCACATCTCTTAGAGCAAAAGGGAGGGACGTACATAAACCATCGCACTCAGTCACTCATGCTTTTTACCCTCTGATGTTATTTTTTCTCCATGGACAAACGGTCTTTGCAAATCCTTAAAACAGCAGAATTAAATGTCTGTTATGCTGTTTTCTGTACAGCTACATAATCCCTTTTTGCTGCTAGCGCTGGGATTGCTTGGCTTACACGGTACTCGCCGCTCGTGAAAATGTATTTCTGCCTGTGCTGGGGGACTGCGGTTTGTTTAGCTGCAGAAAGGAGTGAATTAGAGCTGCGCTCAAAGAAAGCAGAGTAAATGACCATAATAAATCCCACTGGAGACTGGGAGATGTACACTGTTAGTCTTGCCTCTGAAGTACTGCCTGCATCGTTTCACTCTGCCGCAGTATTAAGAACAATAATTCGAATTTAATAGGCCTGGGTGTAATTCAGGCAGTCAGTGAGGGCGAAGTCCTGCCTTGAGGAGCACTGCTCCGTGTCCCATGGCTGTGCTCCTGTGGAGGGGTAAAGAGCAGGTCTGGGAGAAGGCACACACTGCTTCCCCTGGCTCCCCGCTGCCTGGCTGTGTGCTGGGCTCGATCCATCCTGGGGTTAGTTGGGTTCAGGGCAGCTGGTGGTGGCTTGGGCTGCTATGGACTCTAGGTGACCTTCACGTGCCCCATGGCCATTCAACAGTGTCAAGGTGGATCTCCAGAGCAGGCTCAGACGGAAAGCATCGCCTGGGAGTCCTACTAGAGGAAGAGTGGGCTCCAGGGAAGAGGAAACTCATGCTTAGGATAGATTTATTCAATCTACTTTCATATTGTAATGAAGGACACTGGCCCAAAAATGGCATCTTTGGCCACTCTGTTTCTGCGCAAAACTTTATGGGCTAAGCACCAAGGAATTATCTGTTACTGGTCTAGAGCTGATATATAAGGCAATAAAACCTTAAATATGAAGGACTTTGAAGCTAGTCCTGCCTTGAGTAGGAGGTTGGACTGGGGACCTCTAGGAGTCCCTTCCTGCTTGAAGTTTTCCATGATTCTGCGGCCAGAGAATATTAAGTGCAATTAATACTTTAATACTTGTATTAGCAAGGACAACCATCAGGAAATGACAAACAAATTCCACTGGATTTTTCCTCTAAATAAATGATTAGAATAACACAATCTGCTTTACATATTTATTTAAACAACTTCCCAGACTATTAATATTTTGGTTTGTTTTTTCCTGAAAAATTTGTTTGGCTTCTAACCGTACTGAACAATTGTCTGTATGGGGAGGGGAAAACCCCACGTCTTTAAAAAAAAACGGAATTTTCTTTGGATTCTACAGTAATTGAAATAAGGTTTTGTTAGTTTCCTAGAGCGGACTTTTTTTCTTTTTTCAGCAGCACTATTTTGTTTAATGTCAGTAGAGAATGTATTTAAGTGCTGAGGCATGAAAGCAGAATACTCTGTTTGAAACTGAAGGGATTTGTGTCGAGCCTCTGAAAAGCAGCAATAGAGCTCTTTTACTCCATCTCTATATCAAAAAGAAAAACTTACCTAAAAATCCTGCAAGTCAGAAACAGAAAAAATTTATTGACAGGGCTGGGTTTTTCTCACTACCGTTTGTTTTTCCAGTGCTACATTCAAAGCAGTAATTAAATTTGGAAGGTAATGAGAGGCTGCTTACTTGGGGAATTATTCCACTGCTTCATTCTCCAGGAATTCTTCTGGGTATTCAGGGAAATTTTGGGACTTCTTAGTTCCTCCCTGTTATTTCCAGATTTATTTATATGTAGCACATACTAAATCATTAATATCCATAAACAGCGTATACTTGAAGAAAAACCAAAATAAAACCAAAGCAAATCTTTACAGCCTTAGACAGCTGTAAGCTTTCCCAGGATTTCTGTTACCTGGGAAGGTCTAATCACTGATCCTCCATAAATCCAAGTAGTTATAGCTATGCATACAATAATTCTTTGTAGTAAAAAGTACAATGCTATTATGTCTAGGTAATATTCTAGCGGAAAAGTAGCTTTGTAATTTAAAAAGGCGAATTCTACATATGAATTGAAGCTTTTATCTTATTTTTATCATTCTTGTGGATTCTTCTCCTATTTTGGCAAAAACATTTTGGCCTAAATTTTCCCTGCTGGCGTTCCTATTACAAAATTGAACCAAAGCACTTACTTTTTCTGTCTTAGTCTCCCCAGCTGTAGAAAAATTATATTCTGTCCATGGAATGGTGTTGGGAAATTAATTTTGTTTAGATTCACCGGGGGCCCTGGGGTCCCCTGTGACAATGGGTTTTGAAGGTATAAAGTCTTCTTGTTGTTATTGGGACAACCAACTTACAAATATTTGTAAATAAATGAATGAAAATGCAAACTCACATAAGACCTTGATTGTTTCATTCTAAGCAGCCAACTCTGAACGCCCCTAATTTGTGGAAATTAATTATGAAACACAACCATATGTCCCTGTAATTACAAGAAAATAGATGGAAGCTGAGGAGACCAGCTGCATCCCGTGTGTGAATAAATCTCCTCATAAAAAATGCCATCCATATTTCCTCCTTGAGGGAATTCAATCCAGCCACACACCCATGCATGGGTTCCCTCCATGGCATCCCACCATACTGCTACGTGTTGGGGCACCATGAAACTAAATCCATTGAGAAAGTATTAACAATAATAAGCTGCTGAGACTTTAGCTGAGAAGTGGAGGGGTGAGGGCTGGGTTTTTCATGGCGGCTCAATCACTTACCCATCACTTTCTGCGTTTTCACAGAATCACAGAATGGCAGGGGTTGGAAGGGACCTCTGGAGATCATCTAGTCCAACCCCCTGCCAGAGCAGGGCCACCTTAGAGCAGGTTGCACAGGAACCCATCCAGGCGGGTTTTGAATGTCTCCAGAGACTGACTCCAGTTTTGTATCATCAGCAAACTTGCTCTATCCCTTCATCCAGATCATTGATGAATATATTGAACAGGACTGGGCCCAGTACTGACCACTGGGGATACTTTTAACAGTGACCATTATCTTTCATGCCCAAGACTCCTCTGAAACCTGCGGAGCAGCAGGGATTTCCCCCGAGATGGTTTTCCCCTGTCCCCGCTTCCAAGCAGCAGGAGAGATTAGGAGAGAGCCACTGACATATCAGTGAAGCTTCAAATTGGTCCTGAGGTGCTCAGGCTGAGCGGGAGCTGTTGAGCACTGGCTTGGCATGGAGATGGACTCATGGGGAGCAGGGGCTTGCAGCCGCTTGCGCCATTGCTGCCAGGGAATCCTGGAATTTGTTACTCCTTATCTTTAGGGGTTTGCAGTCCAGATCAATTAAGAAATGTACCCATTCATCTCAGTCATTGTATTCCAGGATTAATTTATTGACTTCTGTGGGACTACTTCTCCTGTTACACACTGATGGGTCTGGAACGGAGGTCCATAAAGGTCTTGGTGAAGAGCAGTAGGACCATACCTGGAGCAACCCAAAGATTTGCCACAGTGTGGTAGCTATTTTCTTTTGACTGACTGTGCTGTGAGAGCAGCAAGGATACGATCTTCAAAGTCCAAGACAACGAGCAAGCCTAATTATTAATCCTCACCCGTCCAACAGTGTATGTGAGACTCTTTCAGGCTTTCATTTGATCTCTGGGAGACACTCCCTGGTTATTTTACTTATGTCATCATCCTGCTCTCCATAAGACACTGCTGCCAGTGGTTGGTGCACTGGTTGGTGCTTTCAGTATGTGACTGGCAGGGAAAAAAGGATATGAAGAAACCTGAAGCTGCGTTGCTCATGACAGTCTCAGTATTGCAGTATCGTCTTCAGGACTGTCATCATCATGCACAGAGCCTTTGTTATTAGTGATGATTCCGTGTGACATGATGTGATTTAAAAATGATTGCACAGACTCTGACATTGCTTTGTACGCCTTCTGTGTGGCCATCCGTCCATCAAAGAGGCAGCTCAATAAACGAATAGGCAGCTGAATGCAGAAGTATATACAAGTCTTACACCCAATAATTTTATTTAAAAAGCTTTGCATCAAGCTCAGCTCCCTTCTTATAATTTTTTCCCACTGGAGGCTCTGTTGTTTTTTAAATGTACAGTAACCACTATGATGTGTGCTTTAGTGACTAGCTTAATGCTTAAATATGTATTCGGGTTTTTTTGAGACTTTGACTATAATTAAATGACTGTTGTCATCTCCAGCACAGGGTGCTCAAACACTGGAACAGACTTCCTAGAGAGGTGGTAGACGCTCCAAGCCTGTCAGCGTTTGAGAGGAACGTGGACAATGCCCTTAGTAACGTGCTTTAACTTTTGTTGAGCCCTGAAGTGGTCAGGCAGTTGGGTTAGATGATTGGGTAGGTCCCTTCGGACTGAAATTCCGTTCCATTCCATTCCATTCCATTCCATTCCATTCCATTCCATTCTATTCTATTCTATTCTATTCTATTCTATTCTATTCTATTCTATTCTATTCTATTCTATTCTATTCTATTCTATTCTATTCTATTCTATTCTATTCTATTCTATTCTATTCTACTCTATGCGATTCCGTTCCATTCCACTTTGCTCTCCTCTGCTCCACTCCAACAAATAGGCCGAGCAGATGCAAAACTAAGCAAGTCTAAGGTGCACAGACCTGAGGCCCAAAATTAAGTCTTCCAAGTATAATAGAAAACGTAGTGGGAACAAAGAAAACCCGCAGCCCTGCTTGACGAACAAAGACTAAGCTAAGGAAATACTTGGTGTGAGCATCAAAAAGCAGCAGCAGATTGTTTTCTTTTTTCTCAGGACTGCCTGCAAACTTCATGACAACTCATTTTTCCCTTTTTTATCCCCCTCAGTCCCCCAGGGGCCCCCTGTGGTAACCTTTGGCATTTTGTGTCCTGGGAGCAGGACATTTCCTGTGGTATGTCAATAGCAATTTGGTTTTCTCTGATACCAAATAGAAAAATTCAGCTGACAAGTCCAATATCTGTGAATTAAATGTCTGACAAATGTGAGCTGACTTGAACAGTCATTTCAAGTAACGTGTCAAGATATTGAAGTTCTTGGGTCAATTTGAAAATCAGAGAAAAAGCCATTAATATCTATTAATGTAATACTAGCATTGACAAAGAAGTATGCCTTTAAATGGGGTAGAGAAAAGCACATGGTTGATGTGTTTGCAAATATCTTAGAATGACTAGAGCAAGGAATGCTGAATGCATAGCCCTTATTTTCATGGTTGTTTTTTTCTGATTTTTTAAAATTTGATATGTGATAATTTGTTATGTCTTTTATTTCTAGAGCACCATGTGAAATTCACAACCCCAGAGAAAACCCTGCTCAGCTTTGACGGCAGTCAATTTTGCTTTTTGTATTTAAACCTATCATTGAAATTCTCCATTTTATTATGAGAGTGATGGATTTAGAGGCTGGACACGGTAGTATGCAAACCCAGCAGCCTGACTGCAGTCCGCTGAAACGGTAAGTCTTGTGAGATGTTCCAGCATTGTGAAATTTGTCTCTGTCCTTAATTGGAGTGAAAAGTTGGAATTTTGAAATGTTTTGCAGAACAGAAAAGCTGAAATTTTTCTGGTGGGAAACATCAGATGGATTTCTTGAAATGAAGCATTTCAGTGGTGTCACACTGTGCCATGGACGCTGGGCAATTTCATTTAATAAAGTGAAAAATATATTCCACCCTGTCCTTTCCTGCTCCGTTCTATTGTCAGTTCAACTGGAAGAGAAAAGGGTGGCTGGAGATGAAACAAGTCAGTGAATTTTGATTTTGAATTATTCAGAAACATTTTCCCATGGAAAATATCAAATGGGAGCTCTTCCTGGGAAATGGTGCTTCTTTCTACAGTGCCATCCTCCATGTAGTTTAACAATGGCAGAGGAAATACATTGTGTCTGCCCTGGCTGCTCTTCTCCGCCAGCACTTTTCTCATCCTCATCTCTCCTCCTGCCCCATGCCATTGGTTTGTCCTGTGGCTGAGGTCCATGGCTGCCCCCTGCGTCAGTCGCTGGAGCTATGGGGAGCTGTGTTTCTGTCTTTGAAATGGGAGAACCATGTGTCCTGGGGTTCTTTCTCTTTGCTGTCCCCACGCTTTGGGGGTGGGCTGTTTCAGGAGGGATATCTCTCTATCACAGAAGTGGTAGCTATGTCCATGTTCTCTTTGGACTGCGGTTGGGCAATGTGGAGGTGTCACATCTCCTGGAGATTTCTGCAGCTATGGACCAGCTGCTGGAGCCACTTGTGGGGTTGTCCTGAAGCCCGTTGCCAAAAAATAAGATGGTCACTTAAGTGGTTGGTCTAGCAAGTGCAAAGGCTCCAGTGACAGTGGTGACCAGCATATCCTTGTGGTAGTCTTCACAACCAACAAAGCAATGGGGGGAGGGAGTCAGCTATTTTTGGGAACTATACTTTAAAGTTATACAAAGAACAAATGGGACCTGATGGGATTCCTGTATGTGCTTCAGTGCCTGACTTGGGTACTAATTGAAGTTAACCTCAGTATGATACTGGAAAATCCTACCAGTTGCCACCCTGCATCTTTGGGAGCAAAATGTGAACACACAGTCAATGCAATTGACACAGACTCCCACTGGGCACAACGTGTTCCTGGCGTTGGAGGTGCATCCTCTCTTAGTTCTCACAGTTTGGTTCTCTGAAAAAGTTCTAAAAGATCTTAAGTGGATTTATCTCCAGCTCTGTTTTCTCTGAGTGTGTAGGCATGGACAAGCACTTGGCTATGGAATTTACAATGAGAGCTATTCAAGTATTTTAATTGTAACTTTAGTTGTGTGGAATTTGGAACATTGTCTTTTTAATGAATTGCATCCAAAAGGACTAATTAGTATTCTGCTGGGGTGCTGTTTGTGTGTGTGCCTATCTGCCACGCGATGTACCGCTAACAAAGCACAGCACTCACATCTGTCCAAGATATTAATCATTCTTCAGTGAGAGAAAATACTTCATTTTAATTGCTGTGCCGTTCTACATGTCTCATTAATTAGCATTTGTTAAACACCAAGAGTGGGCTTGGTGCTGTGCAGTACAGAGCTCATGGACTTGGCATGGATATTTACAGAGGCAAAGGCCATGCCATGAGCAGTGGCCACCCAAAGCAGGCTGGGAACGCAAGCTGGGGATTTTTGCTCCATGGAAAAGAGAAAGACAGGAGTTTTTGTAGATGTGGTCAGCTCTAGTTAGGTGAACATTTAGATGTGGCTGAGGTGAGGATCCTCTTACTGGGGGAGTAGGGCACCTGGGACTTCTGACATGGTTGTTCTGGGGGAAGGAGGAAAAATCTTCCCGTTTTCACTAATATTGTAGTATTTGTCAAGTATTTGGGTCCAATGCAGGTCCACATACCCTAAGCCTCCATCTTGTGCTTTGGTGGTGGTGGAATAAAACAAAAGCAAAGGGATGGGGGCTGGATGGTTCTTGACTCCAGTGCAGTTGTAAACCCCTCTCCGTGAAGGGTTTACAGGGCTGTGGCAGAGCAGGACACTTATTAGTAACAGGCATTAGAGAAAATAATTGGATTTCATTGATTTGACTGTACATAACTGCTGTTTAATCAGTCTTTCTGAAAGCTCAGATGCTGGTGGTGGTAAGGAAAAAGCATTCTGGCTATACATGGGATTAGCTGAGCAAATGTGATCACTTAAAAATAAAGGAAGACCTGATCAGAAGGAGAGACTGCAATGTCAGTGGCTTGCTTGGCTCTTATGATATCACTTTGTTTTAATTTCAAATTCAGAACTAATGACAGGGATAATTTTTCTGCACTGAGGGTAAAGATCTATTTTTTTATTATTTCAAGAGCTATTTGCTTGGCAGGGGATAGACCCGATTGACAGATGATTTAAAACCTCTGATCAAAAGTGCAGTGAACCCTCTCACCTCCCCTGGCTTTTTGACAACCCTCCAGCCGAGCAAGGCGGCAGGATCATAAGGTAGAGATGGAGAGGTTCTGGTGATGCCGCTGGGATGGAGCCTAGCTACTGAGCTGGACACAGATGGGCTTGGCCAGGTCACACGCCACTGTCGGATGTGTGTCCCCCACCCCAGGGGTGGGCTTGGGGCACTGCTGGAGCAGGGCCATCTCTGGAAGGGATCAGCCAGAGAGCAATGCACGGTGCAGTGTAGCCTTTGGCTTTTGTTTTGAACCTGAGCTCCCGAATTAACAAGCTGGTGGGTTAGTATGCTCCCTACACTAGCACCGTGATCTTTTGCTGCCCGGGCTGGCTCGAGAAAGAGGTTATTAATATTAATGCAGCATTTATTTCTCTTGTGTTCTTGACATTCAAAAAAGTGAATGTATAATATACAGAGGTCAAGGTAGGCCAGTCCTGCCATTTCAGAGAGAACAGGAGATGAAGACAAAATAACTCTGATCTGTGAGTTCAACATTTCCATAAAGGTATTTCTGACTTCATGTATCTATACACACAAACATACACACACATATATATATATGCATATATACTGCTATAGCTCAGGACAGTACCTTGGTTGACTTGCAGTTCTGCACTCACACACAAAGGAATACATCTTTCTTTCAGTGATTGAAGAAGGAGCAGCCACTAACAAAACCCTAAACCTGACTGAAAGATCCTAAAATGATAAATCTCTTTTCTCCGGAGATATGAGGTTTAATTTTGGACGAACTAGTCTCCACACATTTGGGTTCCCAATGACCCATTTGTAGCTTATCAATTAATTTTCATATTTCCATTCTGTTGAGATGTGGAATTCATTTCCTGATGGAGAGGTTACTGGAATGATAATGCGCAGGTGGCTTGAGATATAGTATAAATATATTATGCTTTGGTATGTCTCATTTATTATGTAAATACGCATACGCTCGGTGCAGAAGAAACAGCTTGATACCGCAGCAGGGTCGTACACTGGCTGGCAGTCATTTGCGAGGTTCTTCAATAATGCAAGTCAAGCAGTGACCGCAGACGCCGTGGCTTCAAAGAGGGTGCCCTCCCCCCAGAAGCTGGAGGATACCAGGCTGTTCTCATCATTTTGTTTTGATGGCATTTACCGGGGCTTGCAAGCAGTGAGTGAAATGCAAGGGAAAGGATGCAAGAGCTCCATTATTGCGAGGGCTGTAATGGCACTGTATGCTTGCCGTCCTTGTCAAGGTCCTTTATTTTCCTCATTTTTCTATATCAGCCCTCTTCTGCTAATCTTGGAGGAATAGGGAAACCTTCAGGTGTCACAATTCAGTGCCCAGATTGCTGTGTGGACATTTGAATAGCTATCTGCTCACTAATTGCAGTCCCTTTAAGGTGTTTTTATTGGAAAAGTGGCGTTTCTCAGTTTCTGTTGGCTGTTTTTTGGGAGAGAGATTCTAAAACCCAAAGAAATCCTAGCTTCAGCCAGAAGACTTTGCAGAACGAGTCTGTGCTATTTGTCCTGAGCTCATTGCTTCGGATGGGCTGTGTCAGCCTGTCCCTGTATCCTGCAGCTGTGCTATCATGAAAGAGTCACTGTTATGTCTAGGGGAGGGCATCAGACTTGGTCATGACTTTACAAGCAGGAAACCTCAAAGAAGTCATTAAGAAGAAAAAGGGAAGAAAAACCACATTTTTGTGTTGCGGTCCATGTGCTTCATGATGTTGTGCCCAGGAGGGTTAAAGGGAATTGGCCTGTCCCCCCATCCCGAGTGATGCTCAGGTCCCACAGGAGCCCTGGCTTCTGGTGCTGGGAGTGGCTCCTGCTCTGGATGCTGATACTGGGCTGTCATTGTGTTTGATTTGTAATGACCATGTTTTCAGGAAATGTTTTACACCACCACGGCAGTTGATTTCCCAGCCTTTTTAGATAAGTGCAGCAATAAACCGGGCGCTTTCACGGGACTTCCTCTTTGCACAGGCCCTCCCGTTTTCTCTTTTCTTTCCAGTGCCCTCTGTTTTGCATTCAGCTACGCTCAACAAAAACAGCTGAGGCAAATCTGCCGCTGCTGCTCACTTCACAACCCTTTGCAAAACAGTTCTGAGCCTGAACAGTTGTTACACAAATTGGGACTCAATGCGCAAAAGGAAAACTAGAAAACAAACAAACAAAACGCAGCACATTGTTGCGCTGCGTGCCTCTCCAGGAGATGGGCTCCAGGAGAGATGTTTGCTCTTTCTTTCCGCAGAAAGGCAAGCAGGTTGCCAGCTGCTTTCCCTGTTGACAGAGCGGCGAAGCCCGGGAGAGGCTCGTTCTGCCACCAGGCGAGCGGGAGCGCTTCCCATTGCTGTCATGAGTGGCAAAGTGCATCCTACGAGGGCAGACTTTGGCATCATTATAACTAACTCCTGGAATTTTTCCCTCCGCTTGAATTCAACAAGATGTTAGAGATTAAGCTGTGCACTTGCCTGAAGCTTTGAATGTGTCTATAAATAAATAAATATTCCTCTGCAAAGAAAATACCTTCCAGACATCAATACAGCAGGGGATGCTCTGAATATGTGCAAGAAGGAGGGGAAGGGGCCATGTGATGAGCAGATGGAGGATTGTTATTACAATGGCCTTATCTCCTTTATACTTCAAAAAAAAAAAAAGTTTCCAATGAGCTACTCCCCTCTTGCATGCCATGGAAACAGTAGTATCTGCCAGAACAAACACTGCACAACCTAATGACCATTCTCTTGAAAATACCACTATAAAAAATTCAGCACCTGTGAGCAGTTTAAGAAGTCCTGGTACAGCCTGACCTAAAAATTCAAATCAAAATAGTTTTTTGCCTATTCACTTTGACTGAAAGGCTGATGCACAGCTGTTGGTTTGGAAACTGGGTGATTTTTCAGCTCTTTTAGTTAATGACCAAACCCAAACATAGCCAAATGACTATTTGAGTCAAAAGACTCAAACCATAAGCTCCCTTGGACAGGCTTGATCTTGATGGGGAAAAAAATCTTTCCTCTTCCATGGCCTGATTCAGCCAGATTTTCTCTGTGGAAAGCGCCAATCGCAGTTTAAACTGCGCTTTGATCCTTCAGCACCCTGCCCTTCCGGCTCAGTGGTGGAAACAGAAATTAGGTGGTGCAGCAGGGAGAGGGAGCGTACTGGTTTTTGATGAATCACACCCAAACCCAGTGACACAGCTGCATGTTACAGCAGCCTTTGTGGTTCCCTGTCTACAGGCAGAAAGAACAAGTGGTGCAGAGCAAACCAAAGGGCTGGAAGCTGTAGCGCCAGGTGAGTCTGTACAGAGAAAGCCTGGCCTGGAAGAAGTGTCAGTAACTGGTATGTCAGTACGTCAACCTAAAGCAGGAACTTTGTATGGGGTAGGTCTCGGCCCCTCTCTGTGCCTCAGCTTCCCAGCACGGACAGTGCATGCTGAGATGGCTGATCACCTCGTGTAGCTCTTCCCGTACTACTGTTGTACCTGATTTTGATGAGCTTCTCCTCTGTGCGGCACACTGCTTAAGCAAAACTGCTATTTCACTTAAGTGCTCATGTTGGGATCTGGGCATTTGATGGGGTAGGATAAATACTGTTCTTTAAGTCCCCATGGATTAAATTGTCATTGAAATAATAAGTAGAAATAGTGTAAAACACACATCCTTTCCCTTTTAGTTAGTTAGCACATCTGTGCCCTGCTCTTCCTGGGCTCGTCCAGAAGCATTAAACTTCAGGAGAGAAACTTTCTTGGGGTACTGTTATTGCAGGTTTGTATAGGCATAAGTTTTAGGTGGACTGGTATATGCAAAGGTTACCATTTCCACTTTGGTTTTAGAATCATAAAATCATAAAATTATTTACGTTGAAAATGACCCTGAAGATCATTGAGTTCAAACGTAAACCTAACACTGCCAACTCCACCAAAACCTCATGTCCCTAAGTTCCCACTCTACACGCCTTTTAAACAAAAACAATGGGAAAAGCATCTGAACACGGAATCTCAGTGAGCTTGTGCATTTTGAAAATGCCTGTGTTGGAAGAGGAGTGTGTACAAGTGCAATTTTCAAATGAAAATCAGAATTATTCATGAGTTCTTAATAATCACTCATGCCTCTTGTCTGGAGCTGGTGCTTCTCTGGTGGCCTTCCGTCCATCTACAGAGAACAGTTGTAGCAGAAAGTGCTATTACTGTGTGCTAGCTTTCTATTAATAATGTATATATTAAAAGTGCTTTTTCTAAGGTCTGCATGTCTTTTCCATACAGTAGAAAAGTGATGACAAACATAATTTATGCCTGCTCTTGTAGATCTTTGTTCTTTGTCCCATGGCAGAGAAGTGCCTGTGCTTCCTATGCCTCTCTCCTCCCCCAGAGCCCGATGGACATGAGGAGGATGGGTGCCTTCTTGGCTGCCACCAGTGTCAAAGGGACAGCTGGGAGTGTTGGAGAGAATGGGTGGATTTTCAATATTTTGAGTGCACGCAGGAAAATAAAGCAGCTTATGGAGCCAGCAGGTTAGTCTTTCACTGGGCTCTGCCACTACCAGCAGGTTGTTCTTATTGAGGCAGTGAATAGTAAAACAATGAATGCACTTTAGTCATTGCTGGTGATCCCACTGGTGTTGATGTATTTTTCTCCTGATTTCAGAGCATCCCTGCAGTGTAGAATCTCTCTGTTATCAGATTAGCTTTTGTGATACAGTTGGTTTAGAAAAGAAGATTTTGTTGCTAGAGAAAATTGCAACTTTTGGGAGAAATATCAAAACCTGAAATATTTCAAATCAAAATGGTACATTTCTACAACTAAAAGCCAGGGCAATAAACTTTAGTCCCTATCTAAGGAGAGGGATAGACTCCATTTTCTGAAAAGGCAGCCTTTTCTCTTTCTTTTCTGGGGAGATGTATGGTGTATCCAGGGGGATAAGGATTGCAACAGGTTCAGATTTTAACTTCCATATGGCACAGCAGTACCACCACGGTGATTGGGAGAGGTTCATGAAGACCAGAAGGGAGAAAATGCCACTCCTATCTTCAAGACAGGCAAGAAGAAAGGTCCAAGGAACTACAGGCCAGTCATCCTCACCTCAATCCTTGCAAAGGTGAAGGAGAAAATGGATCTGGAAACCACTTCCAAATACATGAAGGACAAGAAGGCTATCAGGAGCAGTCAGCTTGAGTTTTCAAAGGTGAAATCATGTGTGACCAACCCAGTAGCCTTCTATGCTGATATGACTAGTCAGGCGGATGAGGAGAGAGCAGTGGATATCGTTTACCTTGACTTTGGTAAGGCTCTTGACAGTGTCTCCCATAACATCCTCATAGACAAGCTGACAAAGTGCAGATGAGACAAGTGGACAGTGAGGCGAACTGAAATCTATCTGAAAGACTGAGCCCAGAGAGTAGTGATCAGCTGCACAAAGTCCAGTTGGAGGCCAGTCACTAGTGGCGGGCCCCAGGGCTCAATACTGGGGCAAATACTACTTAGTGTTGTTATTAATGACCTTGCAGATCGGATAGAGTGCACCTTTAGCAACTTTGCAGATAATACAAAACTAGGGAGATATACCAGATTGTTGTGGTGCTATCCAGAGGGACCTCAACAGGCTGAAGAACTTCATAGAGAGGAACCTTAGCAAGTTCAGCAAGGGGAAGCGCCAAGTCTGCACCAGTAGGAGGAACACCCCCATGCACCAGTACATACTGGAGGCTGACCATCTGGAAAGCAGCTCCACAGAGAAGGACCTGGGTGTCCTGGGGGACAACAAACTGATCATGACCCAGCAATGCACCCTTGTGGCAAAGGCCAACAGCCTTCAGGGCTGCATTAGGAGGAGTGCTGCCAGCAGGTTGAAGGAGGGGTCTTTCCCCTCTGCTCAGCACAGGTGAGGACACATCAGGCATGCTTGGTCAAGTTCTGGGCTCCCCAGTAAAAAGGAGACATGGACATACTGGAGTGAGTCCAGCACAGGGCCAGGAAGATAAGGAAGAGACTGAACCGTCTTTTCTATGAGGAAAGCCTGAGAGAGATGGGACCATTCAGCCTGGGGAAGAGAAGACTCAAGGGGGGATCTTATCAGTGTGCATAAATACCTGAGGGGAGGGAGTGAAGAAGACAATCTTTTCTCAGAAGTGCCCACTGACAAGTCAAGAGGCACTGGTCACAAATTCAAAAAAAGAGAAAATTTAATCTGAACACATGAAAATACTTCTTTCCTGTTAGTGTGGTCAAACATGGGCACAGGCTAGCCAGAGATGTTGTGGAGTCTTCATCCCTGGAGATATCCAAAACCCAGCTGGACACAGTCCTGGGAAACCTGCTGTAGCTTACCCTGCTTTGGCTGAGGAGTTTGACTAGGTGATCTCGAGAGGTCCCTGCTAACCTCAACTGTTCAGTGATTTTGTGATATTTTAGTTGTGAACATTTGCTTGCATCTGATAAATTAAAAAAATGCTTTCAGGGAAACGATTACTTTAAGTGAAAAACTTGAAACACAGATAAGACAGAATGCCTCAAGGTAGCCCCAATATATGGGTCCAATATTCACCAGTGATGAGACCTGCCAGTTTTTAATGTTTTTCAAATTGCTACCTGGCAGATAGCAGAGATCCTCATCTGAAAGCAGTGGCTTTCAAATGAGTTTTCTGTGTTGTTTATACTATGATAAATGGAAGCCTGACATACCTCCACATGCAAGAAAATGTGTTATTCCCCAGATAAAATGTCTGTCTTGGTTATTTTCTGAAAGCAGCACAGGGCAGATATGTATATGCAAAGCTTAAGAGGCAAAGGAATTTTCCTGATTATTTGTCAAGCACCACCTTGTTTCTAACACATTATAAGTGACTACACCTGTCACTGAGCTGAGATAAATTGCTTGAAGTTCCTGGGAACTTATTACTGGCAACCCTTGCTTCACAGATCTGACCTGCCCTTGTTAAACTTTCTGTGTTCGTCTCTGGCATGCGGCGCTCAGGTCCCTCCTAGACGGCTCCTCCGTGTACTGCAGCATTGAGCTCAGAGTTGGGTGTCAGATTTTCCTCTCTCTAGCTCGCATATGAGAGATGTATAGCTATTTAAACACAGTTGTTACTTTATAGATTGACTTTATATTGTCTACCTATGCAAGAGGTGTATTTTCATTCCACCCCCCCCACCCCCCTTTATTGCAGTCAATATGCCTTGGATCATCAGCAGTCACATCTTTTATTTCTCAGTATCAGTTGTTCCATTACCCAGCCAGGGAGACACTGAAGCAGTTGTTCTTTGTTTGCCTAGGTTTTTTTCCCTTGCAGTTATTTATGTAGCCATACAAAAGGTATAAGGTGCACTGACGATAGTGACAACCAAGGCACTATTTCTAAAGCCCTAGTCTTGCTACAGTAATTATTGGAAGAACATTGTCACCCTCCTCTTGTTTCCATTGAAATCTAGGGTGTCATGTGTGGGCACAAGACAACCCTTGTGTTTACTAGCTTGCAGGAGGCAAGTGTCACATTTTCAGTTCTGTGGGACTGACCCATGTATCTACAAAAGCTTCATACTGCCCAGAACGGAGCAGCAGAAACAATGCAAGTCAATGGAGATTAAGAGCAGGATACTTGGAAGTGCCCAAGTCCTGCTTCGAAAGGTGAAATAGACAGTTCAACGTTCAACTGTCATTATCCCTCAGCCTCAGTTAGCCTGGCAGGTGTTTCGATCACCTTCGAAAATGAACCTTAGGCACTGAAAGAACAAATATGTTGTTGAAAATACTGCCTTTGGTGTTTAAAGAGGAGGCCCCCTATATTTACCTGCAAAGTGTGCAAGTCAACCAGGTCAGTGCGCACGTAAATGCCCTTACAGTACTGAAGTGGATTCAGTACTGTTGTGCTCACTGCTCCAGTGCAAATGAATTTTCGTAATTGTATCCATAGATAAGTTCTCAAGATGAAAGTCAGGCTTCTCTGGTTTTGAAAATTTGTCCCAACTCATCATAGTAGGAGAAGCCTGTCAATATGTTTCTCCTTTTAAAAAACTAAAACTATATTTTAAGCCAATTAATCTTCCTTCTCATGTCTCAAAAAAACCTAATTCAGATGCTGTTTCAAAATTCATCCCACAATTTCATGCCTGCTTTCACCTTTAAACATCACACTTCTGCTTTCAAACTGTTACATACATAACCTTTATGAAGACTGCAAGGTACCTTGCATTTGAGGGGCAGCAGAGCCAGCTGGTGCATCTCACAAATAGCATCTATACACCTACATCTGTTTGATGATATTTTGTACCACATATACATTAGAATGAGCACAACTTGTTTCTCCATTATTGATAAGCAGGCATAATCATCTCTGAACAGTTCAGCAAAACTCAGCAACTATTATTTGTTAAGTATAATGGAAGGGGGAGACTTTCAGACATGGTGAAGGACATTCACGTGTCTGAATAAAGTTGAAAGTTAATGAGAGCTGAGGGCTGACTTTCTCTGCCTCCAGTCATGGCTCCCTGTGTTGAAAGCTGTTCTGGCTCCGTTGGCCATGTGAATATCCTCAGAAGGCTGTTCGGGGAGACATGGTGAGACCTGCATCCCTGACTTCTCAGGTGTTGCTGTCTGGGCAGTTGAGTTCCTCCACGTGGTCTTCTGCGTGTTGCCTCTGTTTGCCTCCTTGACTGCAAACAGGTTGCCTCAGTAAATGTCTGATGGGTAAAACCACTTGTGCCTCTGTCCAAATAGGCATGTAGGGTTCAAGTCTGTCCCTCTGCTCCATGCTGTGGGGCTTCTCACTCCAGGAATGGCCTGCTGGTGGCCATGAAAGGAGAAGCCCTTGGACTGTATGGGGCAGACCCTGATGCTTCGTCCTTGTGGTGCAGAACAGGATGCAAATGCGAGAGCAGGAGAGGGCTCTGACCTGGAGTGGATGATAACAACTGTCTTCACCTGCACTTTGGGGGTTTATGGGGCATCAGGGAGCAGCAGGTTGCACAGCAAGGTGGTCCCTCTTCCTGTGGATGCTCACCCCTCCGTTCCAAATAAAAGCAGGCAAGCAAATACCTGGTATCTCTGAAAGGTCACTTGAAAGGACTGACCTATCTGATGAATTTCCTATGATTAATCCCACTGTTTCCATAGAGATCCTCAGTTTTACATCTTGGTGATGCCAGAGGAATCAGAAATAGCTGGGTTGCACTCTTGTGCCTTTCAGGTCTTTCATCACTTGATAGAAATGAAAGTTACGTCAACATGTCTGTGTCACAAGGGGAGAATCTCAATAGCAAATTTCTGATGGACTGGTAAGGACAGGGCAGTTTCCAGGACATGGGTCCTTGTGATGAAGCAGTTCCTGTCTCTCACCCCACAAAGCTCTGCAATTGGTTAGTTTGGAAAACTGTCACCTCAGCAGCAGCTCGAAGTGCTCCATAGCCTGAAATTACCTACCCCTGTGCTGACCACACTATGGATGCAACACCTCATGATGAGGTTTCACGTGATGATGTTGCCTTGTTTCCACCAAGCTACATGGTCATAGTGCTGCTCTGCTTGAGTGGCATCTTCTGGGGAAGAGTGGTTATAAAACAGCCTTTTGCCTCATGGCTGGCAGGTGAGGACCTTTGCTAGCCCCAGCAAGATCCTGCCAGCCACCCAGGGCCTGGGTGCTTGGTGGAACTGTCTGACCACATCACTCTCTAACGCTAATATCTGCGTTGACGTAGTCAAGGTCTCACTCAGATAAACTTGTGTGGCTGCCCAGAAGTGCTAGGATGGAGCTAATCTAGCTGGCAGCAAAAGACACTTCTGCAACTGGAACTGCTACCAACCAGCTGGCCAGACCCCTGGGAAAAATCACATAAAATGACAAAGTTGTTCTTTATTAATAAATGCCAAGTGACAGCTAGATAGTGAGACAGAAGCTTGCTCACGTTTCTACTTGAAAGTGAAGGCAACTTCTTCTTTCTCTGGCATAAAACACCTGTGAACTGAAGGTTAAAGCATCTGATCAAATTTCTTTGTTTATTTTTCCTGGTTTAGGGCCAGTACTAACCTTGAGATGCTCAGATTTAACTAATTAGAGATGCTGAATAGGGAATGGGAGAACGGGAACTGGAGCAGCCTAGACTCCGAGCCAGCTGCCAGCCTGGATGGCTTCTCACCTCTGCCAGGCTCCCACAGCTCAACACAAGGTGGACAGGACTTCTTCCTCCCTGATCTCTCTCCCTCACCATGTCCAGGACAGGGGACACGTCTGCATGCCCAGAGCTGCAGAGTTGGATCTGGCTGGAGGCAGCTCAGCTTCTGCTCCCAGGGTAGCTCCCAAGGCCATGGAGATGGAAGCAAAATTCTGCAGGCAGGGGTTTTAGACCAAGCGTAAGACCAGAAGTCCTCACAGCCATTGCAAATACTGGGGGGGAAAAAAAAAAGGCAAAAAAAGCTACATTTCCCAAAACCTGTGAAGCGTTGTTCTGGCTCCTTCCATCCTCCGCCTTTACCCCAGCTGGCACTGGGCTCAATTCAGGTGGTAGAGAGAAAAACAGGAACTTTAAAAAGAAAATTAGCATTTTTGTCTTTGCTATTCTTTAGTACAGAAAAATCTGAAATTCTGAGACAGTTTTATGTGATTTTTTTCCCCATGAATTAGCAGAGAAAGGATTTAATTCTTTTTCTCTGTTGTTAATAAGTATTTTAGAATTTCTGATATTAGTTAATTATAGTCTCTTTAAGCATAACCTTCCTTTTACTTAAATGTCATTTAATTCCAGAAAATTGAATTTATCCTCCACATATTAGAGATATATCAATAGCCAAAAAAAAGCATTTATTGTTTGTGCAGTGTAGCTTAATCTCTACCAAATAGCTATTTAAGACATTAAGTGACATTGTTTGAAACTAAATAATGCATTTTAAATTATTTAATAATATTCTTAGCAGTATTTTCTCCCAGCCATGTTATTTTATGTATTTTCTATTGGAGCAGAGATCTCAGACCACAGAAATCAGCTTAGCCTAAGTGAGAACTAAAAGTGTTGCCACAACATTAATAACGCACATGAGGGCAAAAGATGCTGTAGAAATACGTGGCATTGTTTGGAGCATGAGATATCCAGTGTTTGGAGACCTTCCTGTAATTTGACAGTTTTTCTCTTCTGCCTAAACTCTTGTGGTTTCCCCAGTCCTTGCTGTCAGATTTCAAGACCTTGTTGCACGCTGGAGTTCGGGCACAGATTTATGAAAGGTATTACCAAGCTGAAACAGAACCTGCCAGAAAACGTTTCTGCTGTGATATTTATGAAACATGGATAGTCTCAAAAGCTCAGGCACTGTCATGCCAGCCGGAGTGTTTTAATCAAAACCATCTTCATGTTAATTGATCTGCTGCCGTATTTTCCATATGCTCTCCTTGTAAACTGGTCTATCATCACCATAAAGTCGCATAATTGCATGATACCTTGATAGCACCTTTCTGAAAATACCTGGTAATGACTAAGTTTTATAGGGAAGCAAATCTTAGCGCTCACAAAGGTCACTGCCTCTGCCATTTTTGTGTCTTGAATTTTCGGAGCTAAAAAATGAAGCAGTGCATGATGACATTCTTTACAATGCCTCAGGGAGAAATTTTAAATGATGGCTCTGCCTGTGACGTAGTAAATATTAGAGCTGGTTGAGAAAAGATTTTTCCCCATCATGAAATTTATGGCCAAGACTTTTCTTTAGCAGAAATTTATATGTAGTCAATTAATTATTTTTCACTGGAAAACATAACCAGAAAATTTTCAGGGATACTCATCATGAAAAAGGCAGTTCTGGATGTAAACAATGTATTGAGCTGAATAACACAGGATTCTGGTGTAAACATATCTGATGCATGCTCAGATGAGTGTGTGTAGATTTTTGGACATGTAGGAGGGAATATTTGCCATTATTATTATTTTTATTTATACACTGACATTACTCTGTGATGTGTAATTCTGTAATCTAACAGTCAACAAGGAAGACGTGGTGCATCAGTAAAACCAAAGAAGGGAATAGTTAGTGTGTTGCCTATTTCTTCTTTTCATCTTAATGAACTCTGTTGTTTCTGCTAATGTGGGACAGCCGTGGACTACCTACATGAGGCAATGGTGATGAGTGATGGGTTCACATCACCCCAGAAAGGCACCTAAGGCTGCTGGGCTGACTCCCTCCCACAGTAGTGATGGGGAGGTGACTTCTTTGTGGAGTGATTCCCAAGGTAAATTGCTGTCACTGACTCCCTCTGGAACAGCCCATCTCTTCCCAGTGACCACCAAGAGGAAATTAGGTGAACCATCCATCCATCTGAGCTGGTAAAATCAGGTTGCGTGGGTTGATTGGGATGAATATCTCTTTGTTTTCTCCCTCTTTCAGCTCTGTATTTCTCGCTGAAGAGATGATGGGGAGGTTGGTGTCTCTGAGGACCAGTTATGAACATCAGTCTCAAGGAAGGAGGGTGTCTGCAGGGAAGGAAGGATCTCATCATTTGTCTTTGACCACCCTCCAGGCATTCTCTTTCACTGCTGCAACAGCATCTTAAAAGAGAGAAAGAAAGAGGTGCTGGTATTTAATCATTAGGCACATCAGTCACATGTCAGATGCAAATGGAGCTTGTGACCTACAGCGACTTGACTTCTGGGTACCAGAGACCTTTTAGGACAGCTAGATGGATTACCTGCAAAAGGTCGTCAGTTGTGGTCTGTATTGGTACCAGTCACATGTGAAAGTGCAGGAGCTATGCCCTAGAAGCTAAATTCAAGTGCTGGGCAGGAGACTGACATCTGAGACATTCATGTAGTGTTTGCACAAGTGCTATCAGTAGGGGAGGCAGATTATTGCATGTGTGCAATATTAAGTGACAGGGTGAGTACACAATTTGCAAGTGTTTTCACACTTGAGGTGAGAAGCCTCAAAAAGTAAGACGAAGGAACTAAGAAGCCTGGCAGTCTGGACACAGCAGGGATCTCAGGGACATGGTAGAAGGGAAATAAACAGTGAGAGAGATTCCCAAGCCATAAGGTTCATAGAAATGTTAGTGTTAGATTTACAGGTTGGGGAGTAGCACACTATGTGAAGGATTACATAAATAAAGTAAAATTATCATTGGAAAAGAGAAGTAAAATAAGATCGTTTTTTGTGGAAGTCCCATACTCCAACAATGAATGTTTAGTCCTGCCGTTGTACTCCCATGGGCAGGATGATGACAGTGATCAGCAAGTGCTCAGTGAGATTAGGTATGCTGCAAATTTAGGACAGGTAGTAAAAGTAGTATTCAATTAGTCACATGTGGATCAGTGCCCCACAAGAGCAAGGTGCAGACATAAAACCTTTGCGTGTAAAACAACAGCTTTCTGCAACAATGAGTCCTAGGATGCACAAGGAAAGTCATCAGTCTGGATTTGGTCACCAGTGATGCACAGGGTCTTAACTGGGAGTCATTAGTTGGAGAGATAATTATAGCAGCAACCACAAAATAGTTTTGACATTGTGGTGGGAGAGAGCAGGCCAAATTAATCCAGCATGCAGATGGATTAATTTGGAAACAGGGAATAACATAAAAAGGCAGTGATTAATCAAAAACTCACACAGAACAAGCTAAAAGAAATAGTCAGAAAAGCTAGAAGCGCAGGTGAAGTGTGTGCCACAAATAAAAAAGAAAACAAGTAGCCTAATAAAGGACAGCATGGACAATAAAAAGTCAGGGTGACTCTCAGAAGAAAAGGCAAGTGTCCAAGAAGAGCAGAACTATTTTCCAAGTAAGGGTAATAGCAAAGCTCATAAATTATGTGAGATTGAATCTAAACAGGAAAATAACAGGTCTGAAAAAAGAATTTGGAGAACACCTCATAAAAGATGCTCAAGCTGAGAGTAAAACATTAATTATGTACATCTAAAGAAAGCTAAGGAATTAGTAGGAAAATATAAAATGGACCTCACTGATGCATGGGACTTCAGGGATCATAAGGCATAGCAGAACAGCTCAGTGGATTCTTGATAAACTCATTGCTGAAGATGTTGGAGACATTCCCACATTGGATACATACCACAGGGCCCATAGAAGGAGTGAAACCCACGTCAAGGAAATACCTGGGAAGTATTAGATCAAATAGATGAATTAGATATTGCTGGCCATGGTTTGTAAGCTCTCTTTATAGAGCACCATCGTGTCAGATAACTGGTGAAGAGACAGTGTAATTCCCAACAACCCAAGAGACTGCTGAGGGGCTCATGAGGATGATGAACCGGTGAACAAGACTTACATCCCTTGTAAGATGGTGGACTTTATTATAAAGAATAAGTCTTCTGAACACTCCTTTGGATCTGGGAAGGAGTTGTCATGCTTTATGGGAAGGGAATACTGCCCCACCATCCAGCTGCAGTTTTGGAAAATTGTCAGGAAGCATGTGGATAGAGGGAATCCGGTGGATATAGTTGGGTGGCTATTTTGATGTACACCAAATGTTGCTCAAGGAAGTAAATTGACACAGGGCTGGAGGAAAGTCCTGTTACAGCCTGAAAGCTGGTTAACAAATAGGAATGGAAAAGACAGGGCAGGGCTTAGTGGTCACTTTCCAAGATGGAAAAGAGTTGGCACTGGCCAGTGATGAAGGCAGCGGTTAAAGTGAAGACAGAACTACCACTCACCAGCTCCATCAGCAGATAGTAGACAATCAGTAGGGTAAGGCTTTACTGTTTAAAATCCCTAATACAACATTTGTGGATGCTGGGAGTAGTACAAGGAGAATGGATCAGAGAGAATGGCCATATTTCCATGCTCTGCCTAGACAGCATGTGCTATTGAGATCATTTGACCTACTCAGCATGGCCCCCCTTTTGTTCCTACTCACTGTCTAGAGACAGGCACACTGGGAATATGGCCGTGCAGCATCCTTGGGTCTACTTGGGCTTTTGGACATCTTTTCATCCACTGAGGTGGGCATGCCCTGGATAGGGAGAGGGCATGGTGGAGAGCAAGGCTATGTCTGCTGCTCCTAAGCTGGAGATGTCGCCATGCTTGAGAGATGGTGGTCTCACTCACTTACCGAGGTTTAGCCCTGGGGCATTGCATTGTGTAGAGGAGTAGGATGCTAGAAGCTATATGCACCATAGGCAGAGAAACAAGAATTAAGTTAACTCAGAAATATTGGAGTGAAGCACAAAGTAGAGTAGGGGGAATGCAGGCACAGTGCCCTCCTGGGTGACAAACAGGGCTCCTTGGTGCCACAGATGAACAGACAATAAATTATAGATCCTCACAGCTTCTGCTGGATGCACGAAGCAGGAGAGTGAGATCTCTGAAATGCTTGTATTTGTATAACACTGTGTGTGTCTGACAGAGACTCGTTAAAGAAATGCCAGTTGCTTGCCAGCCGTATGCCATCAACAGCCTCTTCTGCTCATTTACTGTTCAGGCAGTGCTGGGCGAGGAACTCACACGGCTCGCCTTTAACTATGGTTAATGACAAATTTATAAGCCTGCAATGCTCGGTTTTCTCATCTGAGGGGGAAACAATAAGGATGAACTTCTTCCTGACATTTAATCTATTACTTGTGTCTGCTGCAGTTCTGAGGCCAGACCAGTAAATCCGAGCATGCTGATAAGGGATTTTTAGCTGATATCATTTGTTTGGTATGTATGCTGACGTGTCTGGAGAAAGGGCTGCAGGCTTTAATGGAAGGGTCCAGTGAAATCATGTACATTTGTTTTCCTGGTAATGTACTGAATTCCTCCAGTTGGAAATAAATTGTCTATTTTTCTTGATTTAAGGCAGAGTGGGGTAGGAGAGATGTGAGATACTGGTTAGAAGAGTGCAGAAATGTATAAATTAAGGTGCTGTATAAATTAATGATGACTCCATTTTGAACAGTTTGGAAAATGCTGGTTTCATGGTTCAAGAAAACACATAAGTGCTTTTGGAACATACATGAGGATCATGCTAAAAATGATCCTTTTGTTAGCAGAAATGTTTTTAAAAAAAGTTAAAAAGATGGCCGTAAGAATAGGTGTACTTCTTAACATTCAGCTATTGAAATGGATTCCTGCTCTTTGTACCATATGAATACGGCGTCTAGCAGTAGCTTTTTCAATATTATTCAGTTAGCCGTGGGTTGTATTTGGAACCCATTTCTTTTGCTATGTATTGTAAATAGACCCATTTGGCTCCTAATTGGAGGAAAGCTGAGCACCTTGTTTGAGGTCACATGCCTCTCGTCCCTTGGCAACCACTGCATCGTGTTCTTCGGTGAGCTCCTTCCCTAATGGTTTCACAACAAGCTGCATATGGCTCTAGAATAAAAGTAATTATTGTATTAGTGGAAAGCGCTGGACTATGTGTTTGGTATCAAAAAAAGGGTCAGCCTAAGGTAGGCAATGCGGTACCATTTTGTTTCCAAATAGTTGCTAATGACAGATTATAAAGAAACAAACAAATGAGTGTTCTGTGTATTCACACACAAATTATCAGAGGAAAACCATTAATCATAGATTTTCCAGTAAATCAGATTCCTTTCCCATAATGAGGTATATTTTTTATATTCATTTAAGAATGAAATATATTTTTTTAAAGGAAGCACTGTGGAGGTTTTACAGAAGAAGGAACAGCACAGAAGTAAACAGGGTAGTTTAGTGGCCCGAAGCCTCACATCTGATCTAACTGAAGCCCATTGGAGCCCAGACCAGAGTCCCAGTAGGATCACTTCAGCTTTTCAAGACCCTCCATGAGAATTTTGGGAGTTGATTTTGTCTTTTGACTTTTATCTGTCATACATGGGCATTAAATATACCCTCAGGCTTTCAGCTCTTCTCCATTACCCCACCATCATCATTCTCCTTCAGACTGGGTGCACTGAAGCCCCACGGATGCACATCAGTAGCAGCACTATGTCCAAATTTCATGGAAAACAACAACTGTGTGCAGAATATAAACCAGCCCAGGACATGGCAAGCCCTGAGGTCCTGATCTCTCAGTCATTTCTATCAGGATGAAACACGTCCATGCAATCTGATTTTCCTCCTATTGAAGCCTGCTTGTGGGAGGGTGATTCATAGCCCATCTGTATTTCATCCTGATGTCGGATGTGGATGTAGAAGGGCTCCTGGGTCTTGCTGTTCACAGCGTGCATAGCTGCCCAACCACTCTGACGGCATTTGGGTCAGGAGTCTTATTTTCAAAGCATCCTGGGAGGAAAGGCACTTTACCATGATCATAAAGGCAGTGTCAGAGAGGGAGATGTCAGCTGTGGTTGTAGATCAGTCTCTCTTGTGGAGAAAGGAGATGGTAGTCATTGCCCGGCTGTATACATTATCAGCACTTAACATTTATGTACAAAGTTATCTGAATAGTGCTAAATGGAACAGCACTCAGCTGCTCAGGGAGGTGGTGGAGTCTCCGTCTCTGGAGACATTCAAAACCCGCCTGGATGGGTTCCTGTGCAACCTGCTCTAAGGTGGCCCTGCTCTGGCAGGGGGTTGGACTAGATGATCTCCAGAGGGCCCTTCCAACCCTATGAATCTATGATTCTATGAAATGCTATCGGCTAGGAAATCAGGGAAAGAAAGAAAATGGTAGGAAATACTAATCAGTGCAATGATTAATGCAATGCATACAGCTGGGAAATGCATCTCAGTAATGCCAAGTGTTGCCAGGTATTTGAAAGATGAGATGCCTAAGAAGCTGTGTTGGACGGAGGGCTCAGACTATTTTAGTGACTGTCTGAATAGCATTAAAAATACAGAATAGCCTTAAATGACAAAGACCAGTTCTCTGAGAAGACCTCTCCCCAAATAAAATCTCCTCCCAAAATGAGGGAGTTCACCTCCAGTTCCCATATCAGGGTAGTTTTTGTAAAATTTCTGCTTGTCAAGAGATGGTTTAGCTAAAACTATGAATAGTGCTTTGGAGTTTTATAATATTTATCATTTTTCAAGGCAAAGGGGAGACGGGTATTAACACGTGTGTGGTTTTTTTTCAGTTGATCTTACAATTCTCCTGTCACAAAGATGAAGATAAACATTCTGTTGCAGCTGTAAGACAGATGTGTGCTGTAAATCTTCAAGTAAGTCAGATTAAGAATAGCCCTTTACCTAACCCTAGAGCTTGTCCCTCAAAGCCATTTATATCAGTGGAATTAGAAGCTGCTTAGTCTGGCTGAGGGCATACTACATGAAAATTCCTGGCATCAAGTCTTCCTCCTGTAGCTTTCTTTATTATTTCTTTCTTTTATTTTTAGTTATACGCTGGATAGCACAAATCTGTTCCACTCTAGGAAGTTTTAGATAATATTTTTGCGATTCGTATGACCACATTCACAAGGAGGAAGGATTCCATTCTTTGGAAAGGTCTCATTTCCCAAAAGGGCTTGCAGCTGTACCATAAATACTCAGAATACATCCTCAGGGATACCATGTTCTGATAAGCAGAGTTATTTCAAACAGACATTTCAGTGGCACCTAGCAGCCCTAGTGACAGGCCAAGAGAATTGCAAGAGGATACTGGTCATACTGGCTATAATCAATAGACCATCCCAGGCACAAGTGCACAACCCATCTACACTGCAGTTGGTGCAGGTGTATCCAAATATATTATCCCATATACAGCTCAGCTGTGTGTGGCAGCAGGGCAGGCACGAGCTGTGAAACCCACCCAGGAATCTCTCCCCAGACTCTCCAGGGAGACTGCAGGGGAGTTCAGGGACGGTGATGCTCAGGCAGCCTGTCCAAGCTCAGGACATGTCTGAAGACTTGCTGGCCTCTCAGTTTACCAACCTGATCTCAGCATTTTTGGTTCACAGCCCACCCTCCATCCCCTCTTTTTTTTATTTTTTTTTCTTTGAAAGGCTGAGGCTTTAAGGTATTTCCCTGGCAACTAGCCTCAAAGACCCCCAAGAAGAAGTTACCCTAGGAGGATGCTCTCAATACCCATGTGGGTCACTGGTGGACCCTGCTCACAAGAGCCTGGGAAGCCCTGAAGGACAGGAACGAGAGCTGCCCATCCCTGTCTAAGCCTTTAGTCATCTGTTAAACTTGGTGTAAGCAGCTTGCCCAAGACTCATAGGAGGCCTGTTAGAAACGAAAAAACAACCTTCAAACATACAGGCAGACCTTTCCTCCCCAAACCACCAGCATCTGTTGGTGAGCTCCTTTCTTTTCTCTCCCCTTTCCCTTTACAGTAAGTAATGGGGGAGAATATAAATATAGCTCTCTTGCCGGTATAATACAAATATCTCCCCTGAAATCACACTACCTTCGATGTGTGTTAAACACCAGAGCATCCCGCAAGCTGCTGAGAGCACTGGGTGATTGCTCTCCTTATTTCACTCGGGTGTTGATGAGTCCCATGATTGCCGGAGCACAAAAATGTCAGCGCCTGTATCTCTTCAGTGGCTTTTGCCAGCAATGACCCTTTGAACAGATGATGCCCAGAACCAGGAGACGGGAGATGACTGACTGGGTCTGGGGATACGAATGGCTTTTCTATCACACGATGTTTTGGAAATGTCATCTGTAATTGAAACTTAATCTTCCAACAACTTTCAGCTGGCTGCTATTTGCAGACAATGTGAATGCTTTATTTTAGTAAATGGCATCTGAACTAAAAGGTTCTCTTGATTTATCCTATTTTTTTTCACCAAAAGGACACTGACAGCCAGGGTGTGGGTCCTAGATTAATTAGACTTTCACAAATCAGATACTTCCTGTTCCCCACACAAAGTTTTTTAAAAATAGCCTGGGTAGCAAAAAACAACATCCCAAAACTTTGACCTGTTGTCGCAGCTGCAACACTTCTGCTATTTGCAAACTGGCGGAGATTAACAGTATGAGTGAAAAGGTGAATCTAAGCCTGTGTCTGAAGCTAGCTGGTGGATAGTGCACGAAAGAAGGGAACAAGCAAATTTAGGTCAATGCAGTCAGCATTTATGCAACACTGAAGTATGAGAGAAACAAATTCTCTTTGCAAAGGCAGGCCTCCCACCAGAAAAGACTGCTGTGATACTCAGTGCTTAAGGGGTTTCAGAAGGTCTTTGATCATCTATGCGGATTGATAAGGACAAGGATTCCTCCTTTCCCCTCCTCCATCTGCCAGCCCTGCAAACTGGACCTCACTTGTTTAGAGAGGCAGAGTGGCTTCTGTCTGTACCGGGGAGGACAGACCCCAGCTGGTGTGAGTGCAGCTCACCCCCTGTGGCAGGTCTCCCCAGGTATGGTGGTTTGGGCTTCAGTTACCAGTTTTGCGAGTCAGTCACAAGCATGAGTTGTTCAAATGCAGACAAGACTTTCTGTTACCTTGAACAAGCTTTCTGTGGAGCCCAAGAGGTTTCTGCGTACTGTGGTCATACTGGTAGATGAAGTAGGGGACTACTGCCAGGTTTGAAGGTAATGAGCCCCGTGTCCTGTGTGCTTTTTGCCCGTGCTGGGAGCGTGTACGGAGGATATACATGACTGGGGTGCACAGTGCCCACACTGAGACAAAAAAGGAAAAGTTCAGCAAAGCCACGGTGGGTTTTATTTCTGGGACTGCAGCTCCTCGCTGAGTGAGTTTGAGTCCTGCAACCTCTCTTCTCCACGTTGCTCAGGACCCCGTGCAAGGTTTGACAATTAGCTTGGATTTGCAGGGACTCTGGAGAGGCTGGACCTCAGGCTGGGCTGGGACTGAACGTCAACCCACAGCAGAGAAGAGTGCCATATGTCCTGGACCTGCAGGAGTACCCAGCCAAACAATCAACATTTATTTTTGCCTTTGATGTCAGCAGCTGCAAGCTGGAACACATCCAGGAAGGAGATCCGTGAAACAAGAAGGCATTTGTTTTTACAGAGTAAAGCCTGATGTTAAACAAACCAATCTTCTCAAAAGTGATATGGCTCCTTTTTGGTAAATTACCTGCAGGAATTCCTGATAAAAGATCCTTCTCAAGAATCCTTCTCGAAGATGTATTTGATTCGTCATACTGATGATTTTGAGTCAAGCTTTCAAAATTGGTTTCTCAATTATGCCTGTGGAAAAACGTAACCACACATAATGGCTCCCAGTTAATACTCAGAGCATGATCCCCATTTTCAACTCATTTGAGAACTCAGCTGTATTCTGACATTCTTTAATAAGCTGGAAATCTATGAAAGGAATATCTAAGAAAGGAAAAGACAACAGCCAAAACCATCATTCCGCATTATAAATCCATGGGATGCCATGGACATCCTGGTCAATCCATTTTGAAAAAAGACACAGGAGAACATGAAAAGTTGCAGAGAAGGGTGTTAACCAGAAACACCAACCAATTTCTATAGCAGGAAATACTTAATAGACTACACTTTCAACACCAAGAAGAGGTGACTGAGGGGTGATGTCAGATCATAGAATCATAGAATCATAGAATCATAGGGTTGGAAGGGACCTCGAAAGATCATCTAGTCCAACCCCCTGCCAGAGCAGGGTCACCTAGAGCACATCACCCAGGAACGCCTCCAGGCGGGTTTTGAATGTATCCAGTGAAGGAGACTCCACAACCTCTCTGGGCAGCCTGTTCCAGTGCTCTGTCACTCTCACAGTAAAAAAATTCTTCCTGATATCCCTCTTGAATCTCCTATGCTCCAATTTACATCCATTACTCCTTGTCTTATCACTGGTCATCACTGAAAACAACTTCTCTCCATCTTCCTGACACTCCCCCTTTACGTATTTGAAGACATTGATGAGGTCACCCCTCAGTCTCCTTTTCTCCAGACTAAAGAGACCCAGCTCCCTCAGCCTTTCCTCATAAGGGAGATGTTCCACTCCCTTAATCATCTTTGTGGCTCTGCGCTGGACTCTCTCAAGCAGTTCCCTGTCCTTCTTGAACTGAGGGGCCCAGAACTGGACACAATACTCCAGATGTGGCCTCACCAATGCAGAATAGAGGGGGAGGAGAACCTCTCTTGACCGACTCACCACACCCTTTCTAATGCAGCCCAGGATGCCATTGGCCTTCTTAGCCACAAGGGCACATTGCTGGCTCATGGTCATCCTCCTGTCTACCAGGACCCCCAGGTCCCTTTCACCTACACTGCTTTCCAGCAGGTCAGCCCCCAACCTGTACTGGTACATTGTGTTTTTCTTCCCCAAATGCAAAACTCTACACTTGCCCTTGTTGAACCTCATCAGGTTTCGCCCCGCCCAACTCTCTCAGATAGGCAGAGGAGGTGAATGAAGGATAATTATTCACCATTTTTTATAATACAGGTATCACCAGGATATAAGGGGTTATTAGCAGAAATTTTTGAATATGAAAAAGGAAGAACTTTTCATATGTGCACATGGTTAAATCATGGAAGTTGTGAAAAAATATCGTAGTGGTAAAAAGCACAGAGAGGCTGGAAGACACAGGCAGTTGTGTCAATCAAGCACAAAAGTCAGGTGTATCCCCAAAACCAGCAAGTCTCCAAACTGCTGATTGCTGAAGGAGCTGGAAGGGTGGGAGCAGTGCATGCTTCCCACATTTCTTACACCTTCTCATTGACACCTATTGCTGGTCAGTATCAGAGACTTAGACAGCCACTCCACATTTAATTATAATATCTGACTTTAACTGTATTTTGAGTACCATCCAAGAAATAACTCCTGTTATCTTGGCAGGGCTCCCACCACTCTGAACCCAATCCAAGCTTCAGAAAAACCTGTCCCTCTGATTTCCAGGGCTTCCTGGATGCACCTTTGTCCTCAGCCTAGAAGTTTCTTGCGTAACTATAACGTTAGTTGCTCAGGTGTGTATACTTGTGCCCATTCTCAGCAGCAGGTCATCTCAAAGGTTTTTATGGTCCAGGGTTGGGCAACGAGCCACCTGAACTGACCCCAGAGAAACATAAATAGTTAGATGAGATTGTGTAGTTGGACTGTAGTTGGATTTTGGGTGGTGATAGTTATTAGTCTTAATGTTATAGTCTAGCACTTGAAGTTTTCCTCCATGTATTTCACTTGTGGCAATGTTATGTGACATTGTATATCAATACTTTATAATTGTCCTAACATGGACATGGCCATGGAGTAGCCTGGATGACTGCACTTGCCACTGCTCCTGCCAAAACGAAGCCGCTTTGTAGCCATGCAGACAAGTGTCACGAGTCCATTTAAGGAGCAGATTAGAAGACACCTCACTCAAGCCTTGGGGCTAGGCACCCTTCTAGGAGGAATGGAGATGGGCTGCTATACCCTGCTTTGGTTGTGGCTACATCGGAACAAACAAATCAATGGGCCAGGGACCATTCTTTTGTATTGAGGGCAACTGACACACCACAGCTTGCATCCATAGAGATATCTATATTCTCTTACTCTCCAAAATGTGACGGCAGCACCCAGCTGTGGCCAATGCCTGCCCCAAGCCATGCCCAAGTGCTGAGAAAGTGCTAGCTGTCCTGAGTCAAAGCTGTGACAGAGGAACCACAGTGAGAATCTGATGGTGGGACACACTCTGGCCATGTGTAGTGTACAGGGTTAGAAGACTCCAGAGGGTTGTATCTGCCTGCCTGAACTGTCTTCTTCCCCCTCCCCTCCTGGGCCAGATGCCTAAAATTGCAGTGGAGCTTTGCCTAAATTACTCACCTAAATGAGACTGACTGGACCCTGTCCAACATGTCTGTTCTAACGGGTGGTTTTATTGCCTCAGCCACAATTGTTTTGGAATGTGCTTTGTTTATAGCAATAATCGATCATGGTTTTTTACAAGTGAATTAGTGACAGCTGGAAGATCTAAGCTCTAATTTTCCTTCAGACAGGGAGAAATTTTATAACTTCCATTGCTCATGTGTAAGAAAATCTCTTTTTTTTCTTCCTTTCCCCCCTCTAGTTTTGGAAATGTATTTCCAATGTGCAACACACAGTAGGAGCCCACCGAACATACTATGGTGAGTTCAGTGCTCAGGAAAAGTTTACTGTTTGTCTTTTTGATTTAAAAGGATTGATTGACAGTGCACTTCATTAGACAGTGTCTGAGAAAATGCTTTACAAATATTACTCATAATTCAGCTTTCATAACGAAGCTGAAGGAAAGTATTCCCGGATGCCATAAAAAAAAGGGAAGTTTCTGTGCTCATTACCACTAGCAAGGGCAATTTTTTATGCACAAAGAATAGGTTGATGAGTGGACCAGGAGGCCTGATGTGCAGATCAAGGCTCGTCAAGGTCCTCAGGATAGTTAGAGTTTCTATGAGACGAATGAAAACCTCCAGATAACAACCCCCTGCCATTTGGAATAGAATATTTTAATACTGGCTTCCAATGTAATGGTCACAGAAAGCAAAGGTAACAGTCCAGCTAAATAATGTGGCATTTTAAAAGCCACTTCAGGCTGTGTTCAGCTCTGCCATAATTCTCCAGGTTCAAACACTTTAACAGGGGCCATCAGTGAAGCACCCTGCCCACTTCTGGCTGTCTGTATGGTGGTGGAAAGAGATAGGCACTTCCTAAGGTGGTCTGTGTCTTGGGAGAGCTGGATTGTGCTGTGGAGATCTCCATTTCCCTCAGCTCCTTGGAGAAGGCAACCAGTGACCTGATGCGGGTGGGATAAGTCTGGGCTCAGCCACCCCTGCAGGCTTGAGGGAAGCTGTTTTGCTTTTCTGCCTCCATTTTTTTCTGCCTTAAAAAGTCAGTTTAATAAAAGATGTTGGTTGTACAATTCTGCTGTGATAAGTATATGCAGAGGGCTTATACAAAGAGAATATTGTTTAAATGACAGACGGTTTTTAGAGCATTGTCTGATGTTTCTGGTAATGAGAGATATTCACTTTAATTTAGGGAGGGTCAGCTGCAGATCTGATTTTAGGTCTGAAGCATTTGAACTGATTCCTCCTCCTAAGCAGTCATAAAAACCTTGTTTTTCTGGGCTGGAGCAGGAAATGAGCAGAAGCCAATGACAACACAAACCAACCCCTAGTTTCCATCAGCTGTAGGGAATGAGCAGGTGTCATATATTTCCTGCTCTTTGATCACTTTGCTTTGAGTACTTCACACCAAAAAAGTGCTTAAAAGCTGTTGAAGACTTTTGCTGTGTTACATGATATGCGAAGATAGGAACGCTGCTATGCTCTTCTCTGCTTGAACTAAAATATTAGACAAAACAGCTATTCTGGTGGCTGTTACCGTGAGTTTAAAAACATTGTGTTGACTAGTTTGACATCTTACACTCATATTTTTTTGTGTGCAGCAACAGGGATTAATAAGCCTGGTTGTTTTTTTTAAAGCAGTAAGTTCAATTACGTCCCCCAAGCTTATTGACAATGGTCTTTTCAACTTTAGAGAACGCTGCAGTTTCCTGGCAGAGTCCCCTCCGCTGTCTGTTTGTTTGTGCTCCTTGGACACCTTCCCCAGAAACCCGAGCTGTCATTTCAGGGACCTATACAAGTGTCTCAAAACCTCAAGAAAGACTGGGCTTTTGTGCACCTCCTGGATGGCTGCCCAAATCAAATGTCATTGCCTGCCCCATTGACGTGAGGAGAGCACTGACAATTTGCAACCGTCCGTGTCCAACCCTGTGCACGGAGCTCTTTAAAATACAGGGCTTTCATTCTTTTGTAAGCTTTTCAAAATTACCTAAGTGGCTTAGAAGCCTGAGAGACAATGTCCATCTTGAAAATGGGGGTTTAGTTGTGAAACGAAACCTCACCCAAAATTTCCATCTTGTCTGGTTGGAAGTTATCTGATTGCTTTGGCCCCAGTGCCTGAAAATCTGGCAAGATGCTTTTCTTAAAGGTTGATCACAGCTGGGAAAAAGTTTAGCACACATGAAGAGATATTTATACAGCTGATTGAAGGATTTAACCTTGGGCACCTCATGACAGCCAGGGCTCTGCAGAAGGTGCACTGGAGCACAGGAGTTTGGCTCTTGTTCTGAATTGCTCTGTTGGGAAGATGTCTTTCTTGGAGACCACCACCTCTAACCATGGAGAGCCCAGCTTGGCTAATTGGGCAGGTGGTTCTGTTGGGCTGTTCTGCTTGGTCCTGAGGCAGTTATGTTCTCGGTTAATCTGCAACAGGGCTTCTTCCTTTCTTTTGCAGTTGGGATGAAATCAAATGAAAGAAACAGTGCTGTAACCTTGCAAAATTGAAGGCTAGGGTTGATTTTGAAAAATGAGTTCTTTGCATTTTTTAATAGACCCTTTTTTATTCAAGTTTAATGAAGGTAAAAGGAAGAGCTCTGAAAAACGCAGCCAACCATGACAAAACATATAAAGCCCTAGAGAAGCTGCGTTTGCATGTTGGAATCCCACTGTGTAGCGGTGTATAGAAAATGCAGGAGGAAAGCAGGCAATTTTATCACTATTGACAGGTCAGAGAAACACAGAGAACAGGTTTAACCCTTTCAGAACAGATGCTGAGGTTTTGAAGCCACATCTTTAAATTTTTCTTGCTGTTAACTCTCTCTCCACTGCTACCAGGCAGCATGGTTGCATTGCCAGAGTTTGGGCACGCTTGGCTGCCTCCACCAGCATCTCTCACACCTGCTGCTGATGCCAAGGGCATCAGGATGAGAGGAGAAGGCATTTGCAGCACTAGGCTCTCCAAGTGAAGGCGTCAAGCGTTGGGGTTCCCCTCTCCTTCCTACTTCCATCACGCCGTGGAGAGACGGCTGCTTTCCAGTCAATGGGAAGGATTTTGCTGGCTTGAATTTTATCTGGTCAGAGAAAATTGGCAGGGTAATACCTGGCTCCACATTTGTAGCTCTCTTCGAGGTGAAACAAAAGTGCATTGGGCACACGAGTACCTGCATGAAGGTGTTTGAATCTGAATCCCTCTCTGTTTCGGTGAAATCTGTAATATTAAGCACAAGGTTGCGTGAGATAAGCTTGGTGTCTCCTAACTTCAGGTGCTCAGTTCACATATCCTTGTGTCCTACTGCACCAGGCAGTTAAATGAAAACCTGGATTTCTCTCTCTCTGTGCTGATCCTGACTTTACAGACTGATTCATTCAAAAGTCCTTCAGCATGTGCATGGGACGAGATGAGTTTCTCTCCACTGACTATAATGGGAACCTGTGGTGCCTACTGCAGGAGACAACATCTGCATTTGGCCAGCTGAATCCCACCCATGCACAATCCCTGGTCCCCACTGGCACCACCATGCTCCTGGGATCTTTCTGGAATGGAGAAAGTCCTTGAGGGCAGCCTACGTCAGATGTGCCTTTCACTCCCTGTTGTGGCTTTATCTTTCAGCAGCTCGGGAGGTTGTACGTCTTACAAAGAGTGAATGATCATAATAATAACAAGCAAAGAACCAGTGAAATGGCAGGACTGATGTGATAAGTGTGAAAAGTCCCTGGAGTAAGTCCCTTAAAAACAGTTTGGATTCTATGCACAAAAGAGTTGGGCATCTTTCCAGACAGCTTGCTTTGGGAAAGCTGTGCTGCTGCTCACACCACAAGCGTTTCTAACTGAACACTTGAGCATGTGCTTCATTTTAAAGCTGCGAGGTGTCCTGATGACCCCTTGTCCAGATGAGCTGGGATAGTGCAGGCTGAGAGAGCGGGGCTTGCTCAGCCTGGAGAAGAGAAGGCTCCGAGGACACCTTATAGTCCCTTCCAGTACCCAAAGGGGGCCAACAGGAAAGATGGGAAGGGACTCTATCAGGGAGTGGAGCGACAGAACAAGGGGTAATGGCCTCAAACTGAAAGAGAGGAGATTTAGATTAGATATCAGGAAGAAATCCTTTACTGTAAGAGTGGTGAGGCACTGGAACAGGTTGCCCAGGGAAGCTGTGGATGCCCCATCCCTGGAAGTGTTCAAGACCAGGCTGGATGGGGCTCTGAGCAGCCTGGTCTATGGGAGGTGTCCCTGCCCATGGCCGGAGGGTGGAACTAGATGATCTTCAAGGTCCCTTCCAACGTGAACCATTCTGTGATCCTGTGACACATCCTTCTTACCTGCGTATACCCTCTTTCCCCATGTGGAAATCTTGCTCATGGGGTGGGTTTTGAGGTGGTGCTGTGTTTGCATGGATTTCTGCCAGCGCACACGCTCTGCATTGCTTGCGGGGCACAAGCAGCAGTGTCACCTCCTTGTTGGAGGTGGCAGAGGTCACTCCCACCCGTGTGGGGCATGTTTAGCAATCTGGAGGCTGCTGCAGTGAAGCAGCCAGCGAGGTTCCTGGGCAGCCAGCACCAGTGGGTCACAGACGGAGTTTAATGCTCATCAGCTTTAATCCCTTTGCACCCAAAGTCTGAATATGGATTTCTGCACTGGCACTTATTAGATACCTCTTAAATAGAGGCTTAAATGCCCCTTTACAACTCACACAAACACAGAGGCTCATATCTGGCTCACGTCAGGCTCTCCTTGTGACTAGGACCCGTGTGTTCGCTTAAAGTCTTACTTGGAAAGTTATCTTCATAGGGAAATGTAGGATTTCCTCTATTCCTGTGTGCATTTCTCACTGAGTAACACCATTGTTTATCCACTTTATGCTCCATTTCCCACCGTGATCTTATCAAGTTTCAAGTGGGAGGGAAAGGAAGCAGTCAGACGCGGCAGCACAGCAATACAACCCCGGCACAGCGCCCGAGCAATACAACCGCACTTTGAAAAATATCCTGATTCCCGGCAGGATTTTGACTATTGATAGCATTGTATAATGGGCTGCAAGAAATGATTGCACTTTTAAACATGACTTTGCTTCCAAAGGATCAGGAGCTTTCTTGTTCACATGCCCTGAACGCTCATCACCGCGTAGCGCTGCTTGTACAGACATTCCTGGAAAATGTGGTTTGCGCCTGTAGCAGAGTTTTGTTTCAGCATGAAACCAGAGCTGGAAGTGGCGAACAATACTCAGAGTGCAACGGGGCTGTTCAGTCTGCAGGATGGGTCTCTGAATCACAGCTCTGGGACGCTTCGGGGCTGCTCTGTCAGAGATTCTTGAACTGGTGTTTTGAGGCTTTCTGGGGTAAAAATTAGGAAGAGCAAAAACTTCCCAGGTGTTTGTTGTCTAAATAAGAGGAAATGAGCAAACAGAAAAAGAAAGCTGATTTTCCAATGTAAAAAGCAATAAATTTTTTGCTTCAAACTGTATTTAAAAACCAGACGCTTCCAGGTGAGCCTTTTTTGATGAAGTCAATGGTTTCCATAGAAGCCCCCTCAAGACGTGATCATATTTGTCAGTGATATTTTTGGTAGGAGACATCATGCTAATCATGGATATTACTTTTACTACCAAACAACAGTATATACCTCTCTGCATATAATTTTGATGTTATTACTGAGCTTATGATACAACTGTGTATGTAAGTATTTTTGTATTTCCATTAATTCTAAAGACATAAATCATCGGTGTTTCAATCTCCCGCCTTATTTGGTTTACTACAATGAAATGCAAGTACTTCTTTTGCTGTTACCAGGTATCATTCCATGATAGATGTTAAGAAAATATATTTTATTAATATGACCCTTTATTTTGGCTTTCCTACCAACTTCAAGAGCAACTAATGAGAATGTTTTGATGGACATGCTAGCTGCTGGTAGGCTACGCTCCTGAGATGAATTTCAATTTATGCTTAGCCAGTTGGAAAATATAATCTGTCTCTGAGAGGCAAAATAATTTACCTTTCTATTAAGTTAAAGATTTTTTTGGAGGCAGGAGTGGTTTTGGGTACTCTCTGTGGATACATCCTTACTACTGAATAAGGGAGCCAAGGACTGATTTTCGGGTGGGAGGCCAAGGAGAACAGCCTGGTTCATGTCCATTCTGCTCCCTCCGGAGTAGACTGGCTGCATCTACACTAACCAGCGCTTGGCCCTGGCTCTCCATTGGGCCCCACGAGGGGGACGTTGGCCATAAAAATATGGTTGTTATTTTTACTGTGTTTTTCCATTTCCACTTGTCTAAGGGAAAATGAGTAAAGTGCTGTAGCCCACCACAGCAGTGTTTTTTTCACATGATCCTGGTGGTGTGTTTTGCTGATATTTAGCATGAGGGCATGTGAGGTTGCAAAGCTTCCCGGGAAAGTGCTGGAGAACTGGTGGGTTGGAGGGAGCCAAGCGCCTCGCAGTCTAGTCGAATCAGTCTAATTGTCACATTAGGGAAAAGTCCTGCCATGAACCATCTTAGCGCGCGTGCCCAAACTCTGTTTTGCAGACGGCTGGTGGGGAAGGTCCAGGATAGACCCAGAAATTATCTAGCTGAAGCAATGCTGGTTGGTCAGGTGCTTGGTGCTGGACCTTCTCCCCTCCTCTCTTTGCTATAGATATAGATATATTCTGTAAGACAAGCACCTTGCCAGGGAGCTTGTTGTAGGAGGGGATGGCCGGGGAGGGTTGGAGGGCTGTAATTTTCACCTCCCTAACACCAGCACCACTTGCTGCAGTCTGGACCCGCTCCCTGTCCATGCTATCTGATCTGTGGTAGAGATGATTGCTTTGGGGATTGCAGCTCAGGGGTGCCAGCTCGCTGGGAATGAGAGGAGCCACCCTGAAGCCATGTCAGAGTCTGGCAAGACCATCTTAATGGGTTTTTCTGTCCAGCTTTTGGGGGTCACAGGATGCACCTTCTCACCAGCTCTGACCTCAGTGGGTGTGCTCTAGGTGAACCTCCTCTGGAAAAAAGCTGTTGTTAACTCATCCTTCTCACCTGCAGCTGGCAGCAGGCTGTGGAGGAAGGAGGACATGTCTGGGAGAGCCCAGGCAGAAGAACCGTGTGTTAACAGCACGATGCAATTGCAAAGCTCTGGGCTTGCTGCGGGAGTTGGGTTAAAATCTTCTAGGTAACATTTCCCACTGCTGGTCAAGTTGATGCTGAAGCAGTGCTGCAAATGGCAAAGGGCTAGGAGGGAGCATAGCTGGAACGCTGCTGTAGGAATGACTGAGCTGCCTACAGAAATCTATTATTTTTGCAGATATGGTGGCTTCTCCTTTGTCTCCATCATCTGAGAAGGCAACTCCTGGCATTCTAATAAAACTATGGAGTTAATTTTAATTACTGACAACTGCAGCTTGGGTTGCTATGGAAACACAAAGAACTGCCACCTCTACAAGTTTCGTCTGTAACTTGCTGTCTGGAAATGTCATATGGGGTCTGATTCCTCTCTCCCGGTGAGCAGTTACAAAACAGGCATGGCCACTGCGTCAGTCAAGTTTAAACAATGCACAATCAGTGTAGGTAAGAGTAAAACCTTCATATTTTTTCTTATCTGTACCATTTCTCTGTGATTCTGAAATAAAATTGGTATGTTCCTAGTTTCCTAATGACTTGAAAAACAGTCCCCCGTCAGCTGATGAAAGAAACTAGAGCACAAAATCATTGATATTAGAGCTGAAAAGCAGCTATTAGGTCACGCAGTCCCCATACAAAATTGTTCCTATGCTATTTTTTCCTACTACTTTGCACTGTCTAATTATAAATGCAGCTGCATTTGTAATAAAAACTCCCTCAGCTTGAGTTTCAGGGCCAGAATATTATACTCAGAGCACGAGTTGTTGGACAAAGGTTTTCCAAGTATTTCCATTCTGAACTCACTTTTTCAGTTTGCTGCTGTTTTCTTAGACTGAAATGTCTCATTTTTACTTTCTGCCTTTTGTCTGGGAGTAAACAGCTTTGGAAAGCCAGAATCTGGATACTTTGGCTTCCTAAAAGCTATACATCAGGCTTGTTTGTTTTCTGCACCTAATTCACTAAAAAATATAGTGGATTCAATTGAAGCCTGGAGTTAGCACTGTAATTAATTGAAATTAACAGAGTTATACCCATTAACACCTGGTATTCCTTTCCCTCTTTAGTTATGCATGACTGTTAAAAGTCATGCAAAATATCTAAGTTGCCGGAGGTCCTAGAGGACCTGGACTCAAAGATCTTAGTACTCTTTGCATAACAGGCTTGTGAAAAGAAAATATTGATGCACTTCTATAAAAAAGAATGGTGCTTAGGATTTGCGTTGTGCCTTCAGCTTCCTCGTGGTAAATACATTATAGATTTCTACCATGCCTGTAATTTTTCAACCCTGCATTGCGGTACTCAAGCACAATTCCCACTGATTTCAGCTGATTGTCCCATTTTGATGGCCAAGAATAGGCTTTCTCTCATACTGTCCTAAATAAACATGTGCAAATTTCACTTCAGTTACATATTTCTGTACAGGATAGACCTGGGCTTATGTCACCAGCAAAGCTTTTAGCATGGTCTTGTGAGCCGTTTTGAAATGCAGTTAGTTCCACTCCCGCTGAGGTCTGAAAGCACTCTGGCTCTTTCCTAGCAAAACAAGGTTTTGTGGAACTGCATAAGATGAGAGTGAAGAGTTCTTGAGCCTCAAGATGAGGGAAGCAGCACAGCTGTCCACCGCATGGGATTTCAGAGTTGTTTGTGTTTTACAGTCTTTAATCCCTGCCTGGTCCGGGACAATGAGCAGATAGCTGGAGAATGGAGTAAAGAACACATCTTGACTTTTGTAAGCCTGTAATTATTTTACTTTTTTTTTTTTTTTTTTTTATTGCTGGCATGTGATTATCTTGTAAGAGCCACAGTCATGCTGTGTTCACAGAGCCTTGCTTGGGAAATCTGAATACTGGACTCAGCAGAGCTGCACAAAGAGAACCTGTCAGCTGCAGGAGGACATAGAATCATAGAATCA